>CAUYQG010073150.1:0-81216 GCA_963574415.1 Tarsius wallacei | reverse complement strand
ATGAGTCAGTTAAGCAAACAAGCTGTATACCACTTATGTTACATTCAAGACACTGGGTGGTCAAATAAATAGATTAGGAGGAGTTCTTTTGTGTTGACTGAAGCTTGTTGACCTAAATTTTGTGTCTTATCTCTGTGCCTTCAGGTTTAAAATGAGTACAGTATCCAGCTCCCAAGACAGTGCTTGACACACCGTAAGTATTTGTTGAATAACTGTTCTTTCAGTTTACAAAGTAGATTTACAAATATCTTTTTACCCAGGATTTTACCCAGGATTTTTCAAGCTCAACATTATGAGCTTTGTTTTGAAGCACTGTACTGTGCATATAGGATGTTCAGCAGCATTCCCGGTCTTTACTCATCAGATCCACAAGCCCCCACCCACCGTCTTCCAGTTATGACAACCAAAGATGTCTCAGACATTGTTAAAAGTCTTGGAGGTCAAAAATCACCTCTATTTGAGAACTGTTTCACATTTTATCCTCAAACTTCTTTGTGTGGAAATGATAGAATCAGGTTCCCAGCTGACAGCTGAGAAAACTAAATTTCTGAGCATTTAAGCACTTATGCAGTGTCCTATGGCTAGTGGCTGGTAGAGCCAGCACTTGAGCTTGGCAAGTCTTCTGACTCTGAATCCTATGCCCCTCTTCTGACTTACATGACTCTACATGGTGTAGAGGTCAACACGACTGAGGCAGGCCGAGTTTAGATGGTGCTATAGTGTGCGAGGGAAGGGCTGATTTAGTGGGGTTGTTTAGAGCTGTTACCACCCAATAACTCTCTGGCTATGTTTCTGTTCTCTGGGACATCTTTGGAAAGAAAGAGAAATATAAGAGAAGCATGGTGATGGTTTCTGGGGATCAGTCAAACTTCCAAAGGTAATATGCTGTTTACTTGCATTATAGGGCATATGTGTCTATCTTGTCTAGCACAATGGAAAGAGTAGTTTGGTCAAGTTTTCCTGGCCAATGGACACAGCTTATTGACATGGAAAGACATTCTGGTTTCATTTATATTTGTGATGGTCTAATTTAATTTCCTTTCTTTTCTCTTAGAGAACAAAACATTCAAATCTTTCCTGGGGGAAAAGGTAAGGGTAAAAAAAAACACCTGATGTCTAGAGTCTGGTTTAAATCAATTGTGCAGACTGGCCTGTGAAATATAATTGTTGTTGCTTCTGGGCGGTTTTACAGACACAAGAGATCTAAATTTTACCTAACTGTGAAAATAAGTTAGGGCCTTTTCCAGATGATGCTCCCTGAACTATAAACCTCCTTTGCAGTTTCAAATTCTATCTAAACAACTTGGCATTAAAATTCATTCAATAAGATAGACTGGGTTAGCACAGGTGTAAGCAATGATCACGATTAATATAAAGAGGACAGAAAGAAAGGGACAAATTGGAAGTAGCCAAAATGGAATGAGAGAATCAGAGGAAGTGAGAGGACTCATGAAAATGAATGATTTATATGAAGACTGTAGTAAAAAAAAAGAGAGATAAGAACTCTCCACTGTAAATCAGATCTCCATATATGCATCATAGTGAGCATAAAGGCACCTCAGAGAAATTTCAAGCTAAGAAAATAGACATTGATAGGAAAGAATCTGACAGAAGGATTATTGTTATTCCCAAAACTATTATTAATGGCATTCATAAAATAGTCACTTATTGTATCAAGACCAAAATAAAGGGACATGAAGAAAAGATGGGGCTAAAAGCATTGGATTCAAGGCTTTACCACCATCTGACTCTATGAGTTTAGATCAGCAGTTCTCAAATTTTGGCCAAAATTGAGTTAGCTTTACTAGGCCTCACTCCAGAGCTTCTGATTCAGCAGGTCTGGTGCAAAGGCATAAGAAATGGCCTTTATATCAAGTTCCCTCATGCTGCTGACATTGTTAGACTTAGAAGCCACACTTGTAAACCATTGGCTTAGGCCATCATTGTGACCTACATGGGGCCCATTTGTCAGGTATAGAATGAGACTGAAGACTATCTACTATCAAGGTGTTTATGTGTGAGAAGTCCTTTTTAAAAGTATCCACATACTTTTAAAATTATATATACTTTTTGAAAAAAACAAATTTCTTTCAGCTATAATCTAGGACTATTCCATGGGTTTGGCTGACCTTATGAGGGTCATAATCAGACCCTCAATCAGAAGACTGTCAGTGGTACATTCTAATGTCCTCTTGGTTACTGTGTTCTTGAAACTGATGACATTTTTTTCGAGGGGATACAGAATATTGGCTGTCCTGGCTTTTTTGGATGACCTATTTCTGGCTATGCTTTCTTCTTTCTTACACTTAAAACAGTCAAATTCTGGAAATAATACTTCCACAGATCATTGATCATCAACTTTTTGAAACTTCATACATCAATCAGTAGGTACCACCTCTCTATATAGTGTCATGTTTTATACTCATACTAATTTATAAAACCAAACATTTTACAACTGAATAAGAGACCTTTAATTTAAAAAGTGACTGACCTAAATTATGTGGAGTTCTAAGGAACAGAAATGTCATCAAAAAAGTAGTGGTGATTTGAATACTTTATAGCCACTTCTTATTTCTCCGGTAGTTCTAAAAACAAGAAGAGACACTTTGGACATCTAAGGAATTGAAATTACAATTTGTAATTTTGGAGGAATCTTTTTACATGTTTAAACATTTTAAATAACACTGTGTCCTAGGCATTACAACTACTGTTGGAGAAACATATAAATGAAGACTTGATTGCTGTTTTAAAGAAGCTTACAATATATGAGGAAGACAACTTACAAATAACTCACATATATAACTAATATAATACAATGCAAAATCTGCTGCAATGGGGGTATTTGCAGAGTAGTACATGAACAGATAAAAGGGAATATAAAATGCAGTGTAAATGGGAACTATTTTTAGAAAAAATACCTCATGAATGACTAAATAAGCCTCTACAATTATTTAGGCTAAAATTATTAAAGCCATAAAGACTATTAGCTTCAGTGAGGCTAAGTAACAGAAATAAAAAATTGCCGGAAATTTTTAAGGGTTTCTTGTTTTGCATACTATTCAGGCCTAAATAAGGGTACTCATATTTCAATTATCATGTCTCTTTCCATCCATCCTTCCATCTTTCTAGATGATTCTTAATGATTCACTGTATTTGAGATATATAGCCATTTGCTGATAAGTAAAAGAGGGGCATTTTAATGCTTACTATAATGTGCCAGTTTAATTTACCACTATTCCTCCAATATATCCATGTGAGTGCTCGTAATCTTTTAATCATGGATATTCTTGAATCTGGAAGTAATGTAACTTGAAGCTGGAGGGAAAAGAGGTTCAGTATAGTTCTTGAGATTATCTAGCATCATTGAATGCCAGAGCTAGGATTAAATTTCAGATCTTTTGAGTTATTATATGAGTACAATTTGTGCCACAGGTATGACTTCCTTGTGAAAGTTACCATGGACCTGTTTTGAACATACTCAGAGAGGAGTGGACTTCAGATGAAGAGCTTCCTAGGCCTGGAGGAGGGGTTGCATTGGTAGGTGGAGTGGTTGGGAGAGCACATTGTTTGAAAAGTGGAACCTGAATTGACATTTGGCAATGAGCCACAAAAGAACTTGCTTCTTTTTAAGAAAATATAAAAAAATTAAATACATGCCTGATTTTAGAATGTTATATTATTTCTTCCCTGAACAGTGTTATCCCTCTGTGTGTGGGTTCCTCGACATAGTATCAGAGCTCTTTTTTCTGTTTCACTGACGAAGACAAAAATTATTTCCTAAGGACTAGATTATGATTTCCCAAGATTCGTATGTTGAAGCCCTAATCCCCCATGTTGAGAGAGGAGATAGTCAGAAGCTGGTTAGGCAGACAGAGAGTGAGGGTTTCAAGGAGACTTAACACCTGTGGGAACACCTCTTGTACCACCTCATTATATGATTGTTGGCTTAAAATGTGGTTAAGAGCATCCTCTCAAACCAGCATGTACTGCCAAAAGTGACTTTTTGTTGTTTAAGCACAGGTGCAGTAACTTAACTAAATGTCCTAACTTGGTCTTGGCTTAATATAATATCATTAATATAGCATTTGCATTGTAGTTTTACATCCCCTCCCCCAGTGGGCTTTTCTGTGGTACTTATGGGTAATATTCAAGATGGAGTTACCTTGGTCAAGGACCCACATGCACCATAAAAATTGGGTCTCACGAAGTAAGGGACAGAGGTGATGTAAATGAGAGAAATGCCACCAGAAAACATAAGATAAAAATGAAAAAAAAAAAAAACAACTCCTAGTACCTGTTACCCATTTGGGGCCCCCTCTCTTTTTCTGGAGAGCTTTGTTGCTTAATAAACTCCTTCTTTCACTCATCCTTTTGGTGTCCACATTCCTTAATCTTCTTTGTCGTGGGACAAGAACCTGAGGTGGCTTGTTTAAGCTGACAGTGGAGTTCAAAACTCCTGCAACAATGTGGTGGTTTGGAGACAAGAATTTTGGCGAGGTAACTAAAACCAAATGATGTCATAGGGTGGGACCTTAATCTAATGGGATTAGTGTCCCTACGATGAGAACGAGGCAGCAGACATCTTTCTCTTTCTCTCCATAAGCTTAGAGGAAAGGCCTTGTAAGGACATAGCAAAGAGGCAGTCATCTGCAAGCTAGGAAGAGAGACTTCTCTAGAAACCAACTTGGTGGCACCTTGATCTTGGACTCTCGACCTCAAAAACTGAAAAAATAAATTTCTGTTCTTCAAGTCACACAGTCCATGGTTTTCTATTATGGAAGACCATGCTGCTTAATATACTACTTAAAGGTAAGAAGTAATGTATCTTGAGTTTATCCATTTGAACTCATTGGCCTCAACATTTGTAGAATTTAATGTGACTAGTTGAGACTAGACATGTTTTTATAAAAATATTATGCTATGGAAGGTCTGCTGGCTCCTTGTTTGAAAGGTTAGAAAGAAATGGTAAGAAACTGTTTTATGGAAAAGATAGGATAATTCTATAGAGTAATTTAATATGTTGATGGTATTTTGCCCTTGAAAATGTCTAAATATTCATCTCCTGGATAATACTTCCTGGTATATTTTAACTTTGTTTGTTCAATACGCTCCTTAAACTCACGTACAGCATGTACTGTGACTAATGCAAACAGAGCAGCCATGAGATCCGTTTTATTAAGAAAAGATTAGGTAGAGATTCTGAAAATTTCCCATGAAACTATGATGCGCAATTCATTCCCTAATTAAAAGCAAACAGCCTTGCTTTTTGGGATTAGACTATCTAATTATACAAAAAAAAAAAAAAGAGGGAATATGTTGATTAAAAGTGTTTGAATAAAAAGGGAATAAAACATCACCAGAATTCACCTTAAAAGAACACCATTCCAGAAAATGGAGTACAACAATGAAAACCTAAAACATTTTTGAATTATCTATGCTTCAATTATCCCAACTCATGGAGAATTAAAGTCCCCACTGCACCCACTATAAGCAGGAGTTAAGTCGGCAGAACTTTGGGAAAAAGTACAGATTCTGAGAAACTGCTCAGACAATAGAGGAAAATCTGTCTGAGATTCCAGTATTTATTCTGACCTTCCTTACTAAGTCACTGTGTAGCCATAAGCAAAGGAGTTAATCTTTCTGTGACTTCATTTATGCCTTTGTTAAATGGAAATAATAACACCTACTTCGAGGGAGTATTTGGAAGTTTAATTAAATTAGTGCTTTGAGCTTCTTAGATGAAAGTGACTATAGAAATGCAAAGTGCAATTATTACAGTCATTTTTTCTTTTCCTGTATGGAACATGATGATTGAAACACATTTATTTTAATTGGAAAAGTGACTAATTGTCTAAAGAAACCCTTCTTTACCGCATATGATACAATGAACAATAGGTCAAACCTCTTTATAATAAATTGAATTATAATCTTATTCTTTATTTAGTCACAGCAAAAGAAATCTAATCTTTGGTAAAGATCTAGTTATGTCAAGAATTACTCAATATATAAAAATTCTAATACCTTGAGGTAATAGCAATGGAATTTGGCTTGCAATCTGGTCCTGAAGGATGATTTATTTCATACCACCATCTATAGGGTGTATCGGATTTTCCAACTCTTTTTGTGGTAAATTGATTAGTTTTGCTTTGTGATTTTTAAAAAAAGGTGCTGTGTAAGTAAAGAAGATGCTAACTCTCTAAAAAAGAGAAAGTGTCCTCACAAGAAACAATTTGTATATGTGTAGTATATACGCTTTTATCTGGAGTGTGACCATGTGATCAGGTGGCTTAGGATATGGGCACTGGCATGCAGGGGGTTAAAATATTGAGAGGCTCTAGTATCAGAAGATCATCTATAGTGGTAGTGAGCAGTGAAGGGCCAGGATGCAAAATTCTGTAAAAAAGGAGTGAGATCTCAGGGTCTGCAGATGTTTCTACAAAGAAATTTAGCAAATAGTGAAGCTTGGTAACAGAGATTCAAAACTGAGAAGTAGTACTGTTAAGATGAAAGGATAGTAAGTGATGATGCAGAGTAGAGAGAACCCAAATTCACCTCTACACCTAGGCATATCAGGACCAGTAGGACAGGTCCTCTTTTGAAAAAGGAATTTTTGTCTCTTAGGGAGGGGCAGGCTTCCAATAGACTCAGCAGAGGTTGTCAGAACTGACTGTATACTAGAATCTTCTCAGAAAAACTTTAAAAGCAGAACTGCTGCTGGATCCCATTCCAAACCAATTAAATCAGGATCTATGGGGGTGGATTTTGGAGAACAGTATGAAAAGACAAGCAAAACTCACAAAAATTGTCAGCTGATCTCTGATAAATGCACAAAGGCAATACAGTGGTGAAGATGGTCTTTTCAATGAATGGCACTGGAGCAGTTGGACACTCTTCACAAAAGTTAGATCAAACTGGACCACAGACCTACATTTAGAACACAAAACTGTAAAACTACTATAATTTAATATAGGAGAAAATCCTGATGACCCAGGACTTAGCAATGATTTTTTTTATTGCAACACCAAAGGCACAACAAGCCACAGATTGGGAGAAAATATTTGCAAAAAGCATATTAGATAAAAGGCTGCTATTCAAAATATACAAAAAAGCTCTTTGAGTGCTACAATAAGAAAATAAACAACCCAATTAAAAAATGGGCTGAAATCCTCAACAAACACCTCACCGAGGAAGATATACAGATGGCGAAGAAGCATAGGAAAAGACGCCTTTCATTGTATGCCATCAGAGAAATGCAATGGAAAGCAGCAGCATAATACCACTTCACTCTCAAAGGCTAAAATTCAGAACACTGACATCATCAACTGCTGGTGAGGATACAAAGGAACTGAAACTCTCATTTATTGCTGGTGGGAATGCTGAATGATATAGTGACTTTGGAATACTGTTTGGTAGTTCCTTACAAAACTAAACATGCTCTTACAATAGGATCTAGAAATTGTCCTCCTTGGTATCTACACAAAGAATCTGAAAACTTACATTCTACAAAACCCTGCACACAGATGTGTTGTCATGGCTTCATTTGCAATTGTCAAAATTTGGGAGCAAACCCAATATCCTTCAGTAGGTAAATGCATAAATAAACTGTGTATCCAGACAATGAAATAAACTATCAAGAAAGAAAGAAGAAATGAACTATCAAGCTGTGAAAAGTCATGTAGAAAACTAAAATGCATATTACGAAGTTAAAGAAGCTAATCTAAAAAGGCCACATACCATATGATTTTAACTATATGACATTCTGACAAAGGTAAAACTATGACGTCAGTAAAAAGATTGGCAGTTTCCAGGGGATAGGAGAAAGGAATGAACAGGTAGAGAACAAAAGATTTACTGGGCCATAAAATTACTTGGCACAATACTATAATGTTAGATGTATGTCATCAAACATTTGTTCCACTCTGCGGAACATACAACATCAAGAGCGAACCCTAATATAAAATGATGAATTTTGGGTGATAATGATGTGTCAATGGAAGTTTACCAATTGTACAAATAAACCACCAACATTATTAGAATGTTCATAAGGGGGAGACTATGCTTGTGTGGGGTAGGAAGTACATGGGAAGTCAGTGTAACTTCTGTGCTGTTTTGCTTTAAACACAAAACTACTCTAAAAAATAAAATCTACTTTTCAAAAGCAAGCAAAAACCCAACAGACACCCATCTGGGAAATTGAGCTAGGTTTAAGAACTGCTACTGTAGGCAGGTTTTTTATTAGATCAAGGTGAAGGGAATGCTGGGAGCAGAGATTAGAAAGGGAGATATTGTTTATGAACAGTTTTGAGTTCCAGAGGACACTCTAGTTGGGAACAAAAGTCTGAAAATGGATGTACAATGTCATAGAGAATTAGAGTGAAGTCTGGTCCCAGGCTTCTTGGCCCATGAAGATCTGATGACCTCAGGATGAGAACCTCTGGCAGTGGATTGGGGAGACAGGGAGTTCCTGCCTGGAGCACGCAGAATTTCCCTGCTTCCCTGTTACTCTTTACCATGAGATACAAGGAGGAGGGGAGAGGGAAAACTTTATAGCAAGCAAAGTCTTCTTTGGACCCTCGTTTTTAGGGCATACTGATGAGTATAAACCACAATTCAGCTTACTCCATTTCTTGCTTTATTTCTCATTTTTTGATAGACACCCCAAATATTTGCCTTGTTATATATCTCTATAGAAATAGCTGTGATTGCTATGCCTTATAAAGAATTGTGAATTATTGTTTCATGGTCTTTTCTCATGCTTAGAAAACTCATGTCTCATGCAGGTTAGCACCTTAGGCTTTGACAAATGAGAGGTTCAGTCCTAGCCAGTTTATAGATGTCAGTCAGTAACAGTGAAATCACCTTCACACAGCCTGCCTGTCAATGACAAAAAAGGTAGATGTCAGTCTCTCTGCTGGGGACTGAAACTCAGCATGATTCTTCTGAGGATTAAATTCTGCCATCTGGCGACTTGACTATCTGAAAGCTACTGGTGAAATGAGACTTTACAACTCCTGTGGTTCTGCGGGTCTGCATTATAGAAAAGAAAAATGTGCAATGTCCACGGGAACTGAAGATTACATGACTGGATTTGAGACTTTGGGAAGTCGATAATGTGAACACTGTTTTTAGACGTAGAAGATGACGTTTTGGACTTCACTTTTCCTATTCTTTTTTAATACGATGGCACTTCTGTGGCATTCAGGAAAAACAGTACTTATGCAGAACAGGAACGTGGGCAAATGGCCCTGGGCATCTAATTTTATAAGAATCAATCCCTATGTCATCTACAGCACTGTAAACTTGATGCCTTCTTTATGCAGTTGCATTCTGTCTCCTTAGACCATTACATCACTCTTGCAAGGCATTTATTTTATTTTCTAGCTGAAGTTGTGGGTGTAGGCACAGCTCTGCAGGACATTCTGGGGAGACCCGAAAGGCAAGTTACTTATGACTGCAACAGATGCTGACAATTTTCAGGGAAATGCTGACTCTATATTGTGTATCTCTACCTCTCTTAGGGAAAAATAAGGAATTTCCAATTGCCTGCTAGCTATAAAGACAGAAGGGCCAAACAGCCTAGCTATAAAGAGGAGCACTATAATCCTGACAAGGAAAAAATATATATCAGAGAAGACTTATCTCAGTTCTTACTAGAAAGGAAGAAAGTTTCTCTTTGAGAGGTTCGTTGTTTAGTTATGGCTCCACAGATATGATTAAGAGAAGAGGTGAAATGTTTGATTTTACTAGTCTCTGCTCTGTTTATACCTGATTTTTTAAAAAATTAAACTGGTCACATAAATGCAAGCAGATGCCATTAAATTAATCTCCCCTACTGTTGTTTAGCATTATTATTGATAGTAGTAGTAGTGGAGAGTGGAGTCATAATAGCAATAGTTGTATCATCTTATGTTAAGCATATTTCCCCACTGTTGTCAACTGACAAGTAAAAATAACTGAGGCACTTGGCTTTTGTTATTGCTGACTTGAGACTTGGGGCCTCTTTTAACCTGCTATTTAATTACTGTGTTCAAACAAATATTTAGTTCTATTTGTCTAACAAAACAGCATATAAACAGAAAAACATAGAGCAACTCAGAAGTGAATGAGGAAATAAACAACTAAATAATATCAGACTAAATAATATTGTATTGAGATATACAATGTGAAATTCTGACTTTGCGATCAATTTTTTTGCAGTTGATTGCTTCATTTGTTCATTCATTCATTCAACATTTACTGGGAAGCTGCTGAACTCCAGGCTTGAAATTAGGTACTGCAACTAAAAACATGAATGAGACAATTGTGGTCTCTGCCATGATGGAACTTGGTGCTAGGCAGCATATGAAAATAGAGAAAATACGCAGATTCAAAGACATAAGGTTTAGTTTTACAGCTGATTCTGATCAAGAAGCACTTAAGAAAGTGACCAATAGAGCAAATAAGCCCACAAAGCTCAGAGGGGAAGCATATTTGTTCTCACCCATCATCAATGTCTTCCTCCTGCTCTCACGAAATTCAAGACACACCTAGTCAAATATTGTGCCTGTGAAGTTCATAAAAGCAGTCCCCATGTCTGTCTTTAATCAGTTTCTGTAACCACAGTAACTAACACCCAGTTTATTTAATAGATACATTTGCTATTTTATATATACATCATAAATATTTGCTGAATGAAGGAATAGATTGTCTCAACTCAGAATCAACTTGTATATAACCTAAGCTATAACCTAAGCTGCTTATTTTAATTCTTATTGAAAGCTTTACTTTATCCTCTCACATTCCCTAGTTTCTTTGCTCTTCTAAATTACTCATTTTGATCTAAACTGATTTTGGGAAATTTTTTGTTTCAGTGAAACTCAAATGTCAAAGTTTCAAGAAGCTTTTGCTGGACATAGAAGTTTCAAAATCAGTCTTTAAAAAGCCCCAGAAAGCTTAAGGACCTAAGGAGGAATTTCAGTGTAGTCCAAACACGTTTATATGATAATAAATATCCCAATCTCCTTCGGGGATTCATTAGAGAAGGCTTTCCCTCTGTTTCTTAGACCCACTAGAAATTGTATCATTCCTCCAGAGTAATATGCCCAGTGGGAGTTGATGTGGTGAAATGCTGGTTCAAACACAAGGTTTATTTGAGGAGATTTTATAACATCATTGGTCAGTTTCTGACAGAAGTTCGTCTACAAAACAGCTCACATATGTTTGGGAAGAGAATTAATTGGACTGTAAGGTCAAGGGCAAGGTATTGTCTGTTTTATTAACATGTAAACTTGTCCTTCCCTGAAAAATCATTTCACCAAAATCACTGTATGCTTCTATAAAGACAGAATACACATGTTTTCTTGCAAATTTGTCAGATTACTGTTCAACTTCACTTTCTAATATTGATGCTGTATATCAAATTATTTGAATGGAATGGGCCTTACACTGGATGAAGAAGCATAAGTAAAGATTCTGATGACAAGAGAGGAAAGAGAACATTCAGAATGTGGCCCCCAGGTAAGCTTAGAGGAAATGAGGCTTATCTTATACATTTGTGGACAGGACAAGGAGTTTATGACTGGACTGGAGGAAGTACATTGGGAAATAATGGAAGCAAATCTTCAAATGTCAGGTGGACACAGTAACAGCAGCTTGAAATAGGTGTACGGGAAACAGCTACATGATCGGGGTTGTGTCATGATGCTCTATGTAGATGAACTTGATGGAAGAATACAGGTTAGATTTTGTATAGAAAAACTAGAGGCAGAGGTCTCTGCCCAGCAGCATTCTGTAGCACATTTTCCAGGTAGAAGATGGTGAGACCTTGTGGCACTGGTGTGAGTCCATTAAGATGGAGGAGAAAATGTCTTGAAAAAAGTAAGAGTTTTGTATGTTAGTAAGAGCTTGGATGTAGGGAATGAGGGTGGTAGAAGAGTTAGACATGTCCAGAAGAGCGATAATACTGATGAAATATAATGGTTTAGCTGGTAAAGGCAGCAATGTATAGAACCTACAATCTACTGGGGATTTCTATGTTAATATAGATGTTGTTCTTGACTCCAGGAGACTCATAGGCTAGGATAGGAGGCAGACAAATGAACAGATACTTATTTGTAGTAGTAGTGCTGTGACAGAGGTACATACAAGGTAATATGATAACACACACAAAAAGGAGCAAATTCCACAGCTAAGGGAATAGGTAGGAAAGCTTCCCAGAAGAACCCAAAGCTAAGCTAATCTTTGAAACAGGGGCAAGAAATAACCAGTTAAGAGTGATGGGACAGAGAGCGATATAGGTATGAGGGATAGAAAGCAGGGAGAAAGATGAGGAGGGAAATCTTTTAACTTGTTGAGCAAGATGGAGTGTTGTGTATGCCATTTTAAGGTTATTGGGTTTTCCTCCCAAGGAAGTCAATATAAGAGATATTAGTTCTTTTATGGAGACGCTGCCTTTAAATTGATAGAACATTAGCATACAGCTATCATTTAGACAGCTAGAGATTCTAAACTTGCAGATAGGAGATGGTTTTGGAAGTCATTCAGTAATTGAATCAAGTGAGAGGTTGAGTTCTTACAAGTAGCATAAAGATTGTACCCCACATCTTAAAAAAAAGTAGCATAAAGAAGGAAAACCACTGATTTTGAACTGAGGTATAGGGGAGAACATTCCTAGCTAAGCAGCAGGTTTAGTCAAATAAAAGGGGTAAGAAATGTTTGTCATAGTTTGAACCTAATGCAGGTAACTCTCTAGAAATTACTTGAAAGCTCTTGGAAGCTGATTTAGTCAACTTTCATTTTTATCTCTTCCTTCCTTCTGGTATTTTCCCTTTCAATCCGAGCTATACAAGCATGAGTCCTAGTTCATGCACAGATTTTATTGATCTTTCAGAATCACAGATCAGTAGAAGGTGAGAACTAAAGAAACCTTGGGGACCATCTAGTTTAAGTGGTTTTCATACTTAAAAAAATGTTTTCTGACAATGAAGCTTAACATAGAAGCATTTTTAAAAGTAGATGAAAGTAGGGTAGTTTTTATTGGAGGTGGTGGCAGAGTTTGTGATTTATTATATGACCCGAGTTATATTCATCTATCCCTTTGTTGTAAACTCTGAGGGATTCCTATAAAAAACTCAAGCTTGAAAGGGCAGTTTTTGTTAACTACCGATAACACCCAATGCTTTCATTTATAGAAAACAAGAAATTTGCAGAAAGATGTATCATTAGACCTAATTTCAGAACAAATATTCTGTTTTCTGGAAGAGTTGCTTGCACTTTATGAAGAACTGATGCTATTTAAAAGGCACTACCATGGGCATTTACTTAGAATCACTGACAGATTAATGAATATTAGTCTTCTTTTTGGTAGACCCTTGAAAACACTGCTACAGAAGCAGGTGTAACTTCTTCACCTTTCACTGGTCTGGCAGCACATGTCTCATTGATGAAACCCTGTCCTGGCAAAGACAAAGCACATTTCTAAGAAAAGTTTTTTCTTACAGAGGGGGAAAAAAAAAATGAGGAACCAAAAGTTAAATGGGTAAAAAGTTAAAATAATTTTTCCTTTTAAAAATAAGTGTTGAAGAGCAAAATAATGCAAATAATTATGGGAGTTTTTTAAAGCTACATTGTCTTGGAATGAAATTTGCTGTATCAGGGAGGGGTAACTCACCCAAGAGAACAATTAATTTTAGTTTTACCCTCTTGACACTTCCTATATTAGAATTTTACCTGCATAAGATATAAAAACTTATTTCCAATAAAATAAATTTGGAAAAGTTAATTTCTTATGATGTTTCTGGAAGAGAACAAAGATTTTCAGTGTTTTTAGATATAGTGAAAGTGTTACTTGATCACTTGATCTTACACTTCTTGGGTTATTAACATTTACTGTGGTATTATTCTGTGTTGGACACTGTGCTAGGGGCTGGGATGTAAAGAAAAAAAAACTCACTGACCCCCCTCTTGAGGAGTCCACATGAACTTAAAGAAAACAAATCATTGCAGTGTCATGTGATAATTTTGACAATACCAATCAATACAACGGAGACACTAAATAATGATCTTTTTTCTATTTGCTTCAGAAATAAGATGATATTTTAGATGAATTCTGAAAGGGGAATAGAAACACAATGAAAGAAAGGTCAAGATCAATCTTGAAAGTGAACTACGAGGGGAGATATAGACCTGCAGATTCAGATGAAGGACAGGCCTTGTAACAGAGACTCTTAGGTCACTGACTCTGGTAAGAATGTGCCCAAAAGGATTCAGTCCAAATATACTTTTTAAATCTATTATCTTTATTTTCATTTTTTTGGAGTAGGGGTCTCACTCTGTCGCCCAGGCTGGAGTGCAGTGGCACGCTCACGGCCACCGCAGCCTCTACCTGCTTGCTGGGTTCAGGCGATCTTTTCACCTCAGCCTCCCAATTAGCCAAAACCACAGGTGTGCACTGCCATGCCTGGCTAATTTTTTTGATTTATTGTAGCAACAAGGTCTCATCAAGTTGCCCAGGCTAGTCTTGAATTCTTGGGCTCAGGTAATCCTCTTGCCTCCGCCTCCCAAATTGCTGGGACTACAGGCTTGAGCCACCGTGCCGGGCAGCAAATATACTTTCTTAAAAAAAAAACCTCTTCAGAGGTTTTAGAGGAAACAACCTTAAGTTCCGCGGGGGGTGGGGGGATATATATATATATATATATATATATATATATATTTATATATATATATAAAAGTTCTTATAATACTAGAATGTCGATCTCTCTCCTCTCTGAAGCAAGCTGAAATTCTTAAGGATTGCAAGAAAGATGACAGACATTCATTGCTTGCCATAAAGATACTAAATATTTTGGGTATTATATCAGATTAAATTGACATAGTAGTGATGTTTTGGGTCATGGTTTACTTTGAGAATCGACGAAAACTGGAAATCTACCAGGAAAAACGCACAACCCATATGCTCACCAAAGTGGGCATATATTTTCAGAGAGTTCAGGCATTCCCAGAAATGTATTCTTGAACTCCAAGTTAAAAACAAACAAACAAACAAACAAAAAACTGCAACAGAAAAACATTAGAAATATGTGGTCCATGGATTTCTAAAAACAGAGGTCAATTTTTTAACGTGGATCAAGTGGTGACATTTCATTTTTTGAATGAATTTACCATGGCAGGCTGCCTCTTAGGGAGTCCTCCCTTTACTGTCCCCTCTAAACATCATTTCTTACCTCACCTCACCCCTAGCAAACACCCAGTCACTCCTTATCATATAGTTTTTTAAAATTTCCTTCACAGAAATTCATACAATTGAACTTATTTTTCATTAATTTTGTTGTTGTTGCAGTCAGTTCCCATTAGGCTATAAGCACATGAAGACCTTACTTATCTGTTGACAGCTATGAACCTGGCATGTAAAATGTCATCTGGGAATTAATAATGCAGTATTATCTAATTGTCACATGTGTAAATGATTCACTGGTAATGTACATGAATTCACGTCAATTCAGGATTGATACAGATGAGCAGCTGGCTAGATGTGCTAGAATGGCCAGTGTTTCATTCAGCTCACCTCTTGCTCCATTTTCAAGACTTCTGTCATATCATATTTATTTTATGGAAATATCTGCATATATGCGAATATTTCCAAGCTGAAATGTGTCAGGGAATTACACATCATGGCAATATTTTAGTCATTAAAAAACAAAAAACAAACAGGTGCCAGTTCTTCCAGGCATAATATAGCCCTGTTAGGGGGTAACTTAGGGTACTGAACTGCATATATGTGTACGATTTACCAGCAAACTTCTCAAGACACTAAAATTTTCCTGAGCACTCTTCCATGTCTACCATATTGCTTCATATCTCTAACTGGGAATAACTATATTTATATATTTTAAGATAATCATAGATGTAAAAGTTATTATCTATTCTTGACAAAGTGCAACTTAATGCCCCCTTTCTTTACATCATTTTCAAGTCATCTTTAATTAGAATTTATATTTGTAAAACGTATTTGGCACTTGATGAACTGAGCTTCAAAGGGAATACGTTTTATGCCAACCAGTCTGACATTTTGGAGACCAGGCAGACTCCAAGCAGGATTAAAATTATTCTAAGCTTGATAGAATAGGTCAACTGAAGGAAAAACTGCACAACATAATTTCAAGATGTACGTCAGATAAATCAGCATGGTAAAGTCATTTTGGGGAAGCATTTTTTTTTCTTGATTGCCTAAACAGTAGAGCAAATCGTTTTCTATTCTCTATTCAATAAATTTTCAAGAATTGAATTCATAATTTCCTAGATAAATAATAAAAAGATTTTAGAGAAGTTTTTTCTTAAGCTAATGCTTTCATTGTATTTTTTTCTAGTACAATCTCATCAATTCAAAGTTGCAGATTTTATTAAGCCCTAGACCTTCTCTGAGGTCACTGACCATGACAAATTATACAGTTTTATGCTGAGTTCAGCTAATTTTTAGAAACAGAAACAATTCCATAATATTGATTTCAGTTTGAATACTGCTTGCTGAACTGAATGATATTTAGTGGCTCTGTGCCTTTCTAGAAATAACTGTTTATAGCTATAAGCAGTCAAGCTTTGTATCATCTTACAGCACCCACATTTTAATTCATGCTCCTGCCTATAGTACCAGGTAGACTAATTTGTGGTAGCTCTTCTCATTGTCCACTTGCTAGGTGATGACAGAAAAAGTGAAGTACACTTTGTCTCTGAATGTCTACTTAAATGTCTATCATAATGGGAAACTTATCACATGAGGTATGATCAAGAATATGATCAGCTGGGTGTGGTGGCTCACTCCTGTAATCCTGTATTTTGGGAGATGGCTGTGAGAGGATTACTTGGGCCCAAGAGGTTGAGACCAGCCTGGACAACACAGAAAGATCTTGTCTCTAAAAAAAAAAAAAAAAAAAATCAGGAAATTAGCTGGGTGTGGTGGTAGGCGCTTGTACTCCCAGTTAGTTGGGAGGCTGACGCGGAATGATTGCCTGAGCCATAATTCTGCCACTGCACTCAGCCTGGGACAGAGTGAGACCCTGACTCAGAAAAAATAAAATAATAAAAAGGATATGATCATACCTACTCATCAAGTCAGCCAGATGACATTTTTAAATTCTGTTTCAGGAGTGTCTTGTTTTTAAGGGCTTGGCTCTTAGAAACTCTATGAGGGCTAGTCTGACCAAATAAGGTATTCTTGTTTTTTAAATAGTTAATTTATTATGTAAGGAGTGTAATGCTGAAGGATTATTATATGTAAAACTTGCCTTAGTAGGGAAATAACTGGTTTTGTTTTGAAGTGAATGTATGTATAATTTTATATGGTCACATTTAAAAAATAATCCTTCTGGTTGAAAAATTAGTACTTGTAAGTTTGGTAGTGATTTTCAGATACAAAAACCTGTTTCTTATTGGAGTAAGCATCAATGAGAAGTTATCATTATTTTCTGAAGCTAAGATTTTGTCAGAGAGAATGCTACCTATTATAAAGATGAAATTACTCTATAAGTTTGGCGATAGGGATCAGAGATTCTGAGTTTGTGATGAATCTTAACTAATCATCTTTTTATGCATCTAATGCATCTGGTGTTATTTCCTCTTTTATCTCTACATACTGATAATGCACTGAAATACTACCTTTTTCTGAACTCGTAGATATAAATTCAGGTGCAAGTAATAAGCATTGCGATTCAAGTGCCACAAATACAAATAACACACACACACAATCAGGCTAGGAATATATTATTATTTGAGTGACATGGAAGTTTATGAATGACCTGGTTAATTCAGAAAATACCAGTTACATAGTTCACTTAGATTTAAGACTTTCTGAGCCTGGATTTCTTTACGGCTTGGATTGTGTGGATGACTTAAGGATATTCATTATTTCCCTTGTAAAATTTATTTGTTGGAGATTTTTTAAAAGAAAACAGTGATTAGAGTAAGTTTTTATTTATTTCAGGCACAAAGCTGATAATAATCTATTAAGAAAAGTGCTTTTAAACTGTAGATGTTTAATGCAAATCACATTTTACCTCCACTTGTAGTGACAATAATAAAATCTGTGCTCGCTCTAGCAGCACATTCACTATAAATTGGATACGGTGATGAAATCTTACACAGGAAACAATAAAGTGCTTTACAAGCTGCACACCTCACAATACACTGTGATCATCCAAATTTTGAATGTATGCAAAACTGTATAATAAAAGTAAAATAATATAGATATCTAGCAGAGGCCATCTACTTAAAAATTAATTTATTTCTGAAACTGATGTGACTTTCTTTCCTTATACAAACTCTTGACATATGAAATATTTACTGATTATCTTTGTGGTGTGTGTACAATGCCAGACAAATCTCCTCAGTTTCCCTGCTCTCAGTAGTAGAGAAGAACTTATGTAAACATTTTAAAGAGAAGACAACATTGCAAAAGAAAACAGAGTGGTCATTAAATCATGCTAACTTTTTGTAGGCAAAAGCAAACAAACAAGCAAACAAACAAAAACAACTTTGTTAAACCTTAATATTTTCAAGATTGGTATTTAATCCTACAACTTTGACAGTGCGATATTTGAGGATGGTATTTTACTTCTCATATTTGAAATAAATTGCTCTTAAATATTAGAATTTCTTTATACAATACTCTATCAGAATTATTATAGTTTTATCTTTCAAAGAAAATTGTAGTATTGTGTATGTGTGAAACTAAACATTTACAGCAATTTAAGTTATATATCATTTACTATGAAATTTGCTTTTTAAATTATAAAGCCAACCCTATTAGTTTCCATAAAGCTGCTTTAGGAAAATGTTTTTAATATATGGAAAGTACATTCGAACTCAATGACATGTTTGATATATAGTTTGATCATATGTTTTGTGGAGTTATTAACATCAATATTATTAAAGCTTTTCCTTTTTGATTACACTAGTTCTGCACATGCATTGAATCCGGGTAGCCAGGACTTGTCTTTCCATCTTGTTTTCTGAGTTGGTTATTCATACATCTCAAATTACCCAGTCAAATCCCAAGTCCCCCCATCATTTTCTCTTGCAAAAGTGTTGCTCAAAACTCTCCAGGGCCTATAATCGAAATCTAGAAGATATTACAGAAATTTTACTTCTTAAGAGTTTTCATATTTGTTTCACGGACTTTTAGAGTTCCGATACAACAGATTACATTATTGCAAGTTGTGTGTGAAATATAAATTAAAACACTAATATATTTAATTATGAAGAACACAGTTTGTTTGATGGAAATAAATGAGTAGAGTTAACTCAAATCCAATTTTTGTGACTCAGCTGAATCTTTTGTGGGCCACTATATGGGCTTCGTTCTTTGAATAGAGTAAGTCAGGTGTACTGAATCAGTTTTCGCATTCAATGTAATTGATCCAAGAAACTTTGGGTAAGATGAAATCTCTATGTAAGGTATCTGGCTTGATTTTCTTTTTAGTTTATAATGCCTATGCAAAGGGGTCAGCCAAGAAGATCCTTCTTGGCCACACTTGAAAAGTAACTCAAATAATTACTGAGATTAAATTTCAGTGTATTTTATAAAAAATATTACATACTTTCACAGAAGTGAAGAGATACAATTGCACAATGGTGGTTACAATGGTAGAAATACATATTGCCAATAAAATGTTAGCAAGAGATTTAAAAATGACTGTACAGCACCGCATCAGAGAATTGTGTTAATAGCAAAACAATTAATATTATTTTTCCATATAAATGAAATCCTTAAATCTTTTTAAAGAAATAAATGGGAATAAAATGCTTTTTTTCTTTGTCTTCTTATTCCTACCAAAATATTTCCTGATGTGGAGCAAAAGACAGTAAAAAATGACAGAGTTAAAAAAAAAGACATTCATGCATTTAAGCCACCATTAGTCTCTGACTCTAATATAAGGCAGATCATTAATCTTTTGCAAAACTATGACTTTAGTCACTTAAACTCTTTTTTAGTGCTTTTCACGACAAGGACATGATAGGCCTTGTAAATTTAGGAGTTAAGATGTGTTTCCAACACGTTAACTTAGACAGGCTCACCTGTTTTTTGAAACACCAGCTTTACAATTTAAAAAGTGCTTTGCTTTGGAGAAATGATGACAAGTAATAATAAAGAAAAAACCAGAGGGGTCCTATAGAGTTTATCACAAATGACACTGCTTAGACAATGAATACACATCACATTTGCTTATGTGTCATCCTCAGTCTTAATGATGTGGAAAAGGGTAACATTGAACAGGACCTGGTGGCCGTTGTTCCAGGCATAAAGAGCTCTATCTCTTGAATTGTAGTCAAGCATGGATATGTGAAAGTACTGGTTATGGAAGGGAATGTCTGTGTACTCATATGTGGAGGTTTTGGTGGAGTAGGAATAATACACCTTGGCTCCAGTTAAGTGGGAGTTGGTAACATATAGTGTCCCACAGATCATGAAAGACTCCCCCGCACTTCGCTTGGGATAGCCCGTGCCCCAGCTCTTCATCACCTCCAAGGTGTCTTGGTTAAGTTGGCTGATGACGATATTGCCGGCATTCTGGTTAGTTGCGTACACAGCCCATAGCCCGATTTCATCAGCCATTAGGTCAATGTCAGAGAATCCACCCCAGGTGTAGGGGTACACGTTGTGAAAACCAGCATACTCCAGACTTCGCTGTGCAAGCACTCTTCCCAAATCAAAGCTGTATTTGATAATGATATTACTCTGGTATTTGTTAAAATAGAGTGAGCCATTGTAGACGACATGGTTAGTTCCTGCCCACTTGAAAGGGAGATTGTATGTCCTTGATTCAGACCCACTGACAAAGTCTGCAATTGATTTGTACTCACGGACAATTTTATTGTTAGTATAACTGTCCATGTACCAGACCTGAGAAGAAGGAAAAAAGACAGGAGTGACTAAATTCTGTATACTTTCCTGAGAATTCCAAAAAGATAGTGAGAGTCAGCACATATACTTACTGGGGTGCCAAAAAATGTATACAAATTTTAAGAGATGTTATCTATGTATTATTTTTAGTTTGCCATAATCAGAAGTGTCTGGATGCTGGTGGTAACCACATTGAGCACCTCTTGCAATTGCAGAAGTCAAACAGGACTTGTATTCATCATTTGCTATCAATATGTATTGAATATTATAATTTTAACATAGTTTTGTCCTTTCTTAAAATGTGTATACATCTTTTTGGCACCTTCCGTATACATTACAATTCTCAAGCTCTGGAAGCCATGTTATCTTATGGCTGACCTGCTGCAATGTGACCATATTTCAAGCTTTTGTAAACATACTGGTATAGGCTGCATGGAAAAGAAATAATTGAATTTGTTACTTTGACATTAACTTGCTTTATCTTTCTTAGTTTTTTGTTTTTGATCATTTGGTGTCTTTCATTGAGTGAACCAAATATATGTCAATGCAAATCACATCACCTGATAGATCAATGTAATCATTGATAACTGCAAAAAATAAAGCTTCAGCAAATTATATTCACAAGAGGGGACACCCAAAAAGACAAAATTATTTTTGGGAGGGTAGGTCCCTTGCAGTACAGGTTTCCTCCACTATGCAAGTGTTCTAGGAACCCATTGACATCAGTATACCAGCTAGGGTTGTTGTGAGAGCTGCATTTGGCTTCAGTGATTTTTTTTTTTTTTTTAAGATTCTTTCAACGTGTTTGCCCATTTAATAATGGGTGATTTATGAGTGCACCTGCCCACAACATGCTGAGTGTTCAGCAGTTTTTGGCCAGAAGTGGCATGACTGCCTTGCTCCACCCTCCCTATTCACCTGATCTCTCCCTGAGCAACACTTTTTTTTTTTTGCTGTTGTTACCTCAGATGAAAAAAGACCTCGAAGGGAAATATTTTGCCAATGTGGAAGAAGTGAAACAATAATTGGCAGAAGCTCTAAAAGGCATAAAAATTGATGAGCTCAAAAACTACTGAGCAGTGGAAAAAGTGTCTCAATAGGTGCAATGCATCAAAAGCAAGTACTTTGAAGGTGACTGAAGTTTAAACATGTAAGAGTAAATACATAATTTTTAATAAATAAATTTTGGGGTATTTTTGGTAGTCCCCCCTCATATTCTATCCCTTCCACTGAAAAAAGTATATGGTCTAATTTTGCCAATTTAACTTATTTCTCCTTAATGGATATCACAGAATCATCTGATAACACTTGTTTATTTGATGAGCTTATAGGTACAACTACCTTTTAATGAAACCATTTTACAAACTTAATAACTAATCTCATTTGGATAAAGCCCTTGAGAAGCTTAATTTATAGTGAGTTCTGTAATAGAACATAAATAGAACAATGGCAAATTTCCAGGATATTGATTTACATAATGTAGGGATTGCCAGTTTATGAAAATGCCCCCCCCCCCCAAGTTTCAGTGTTATTTCTTTTAAAATTACCTTCAGGCTCCAGGGATATTTAAGCTAATTTAGTAAATTAGCAAGCCCTTGAGTTTTTTCACTTATTTAGTACTATTTTTTTTTCATACTAAAGAACAGGGTTTATAAAGAATACACAGGGAATTTTGTACATTTGTAACTAGGCCTTTCCAAACATAAAACAAGACTAAAACCAAAAAAAAAAAATTAGGCTCATTCTACTGGTGAATCATTGGATAGAACATTTTACTAAAACGGATTTGCCATATATCTTTAGATATATTAATATTTTCAAACAGGAACATTTGCAAACAGTGTTAACACTTTTCAAGTTGAAACTAATATCCCTGAAGAAAATAAATAGTCCAGTAGAAGGAAAAAATTAACTAAAACACAATTCTAAGCAAAGGTGTTTGTGGGAGTGACATACTCTGTTATTTTTTTCAGATGCTAAAGGATCTGTCATCCAGGCGCCGAATCGGGTTCCAGATGTCTTGACTGTAATGGGGCCTGTGATTTTCATCAGTTTGCCACATGCTGAAATGAGAGAAACATAAACATGTCGGGTGAACATGGTCAATGATTCCAACACGCCTACACCAAGAGCAAAGAAAAAGATCTTAAAACCCAGCATATCCATAGGATTGATATCACATATTCTGAATGAATGGTCATTCATGTTAGGTGCTGTGCATATGACCATATTTTGAACCAAGGCGAGGTGCTTTATTAATGCTCTAAATCCAAAGTATGAAATGTCAAAGTAGGAAATGATATGTACGATCTAGAAAGAAAAAAAATGAGGGACATCATTACCTTTATACCACTTCAGCGCCTGCTTCTTCTAAGTAACAAAGGTTAGACAAATTAAACAAATTGCCCATGGACCTGTTTACCTGATCACCAACTGCCCCTGCTTCTCCTAGCCCCAAAACTTTGTGACTGTGGATAACTTATACCAGCCAGAAAGGACTCTACCAACTTGTATTGGTAAATGAGCAGCTTCTGAGAAAAATACCCTTATAGAAAATAACAAGAAATCCAACTGCAGTTTAGTTGACAGAGGTGAAATTTTGTAGGAAAAGTGCCTTATACAGACAACAGGATCTGATAGGGCACCCATGAACATGCAAGTAACTTCCCAAATTCAAGCTCTTCAGACCCCAAAGTTACATGCAGTGAAAAATAAATAAATGCAATACACAATGAAAAATTAATGACTTTCATGAAAAAGTAATATTTTTTTTTACCACCTTATTGTGGATAATAGCTTGAACTTTATAAATGCCAAAACCAAAACCACACAGAAACCCAGGCATTTCTGTGAGACTTTAAAACAACAAAATTGAAAAGTGAGTTCTATACACATTATGAAAGGCAATATGGCTGCCTAAAATGTTGAGCTTTGGTCCAAACAAAGAAATTCTCTTTCCTGCCCATGTGTACCATCTTTTTTCTTTCTCTTATTTCATACTTTGTTGGGTCTTATTTGTTCCACGTATCTTCTTTCCTCCTCTACCTATCGGTTAGAACTGATAAATTTCTAGTTAGTTCCTGTTGCTTCCTGTGTGTTTGGAAGGAAAAGAACAGATAGTCACAGCAAAACAAGGACAAAACTAATTCTAGCTTTGAGTTTATTTTGGTTCTTTTTCTCTATGTACGCTACATATAAGAATCATTTAATTGGCAGAACACTAAGCTTTGCCGTTAGAAAGATGATGAATGATAACATTATATTTTGCACTATTACTTTAGTAATAAAACTACAAATTTAGTAGTCTCTAGCATTTCATAAAACCTAAATAGAATACATTTTTCCCCTTTTGTAAAAAAAACAAAAAACAAAACTAAGTGTGATGGCATCATTATATCTGTATAATGAATTACTTTATGATTTCCTCAAGCCTGAAAAATCAGACCAATGATGTAGAAAACTTTATGTACTGAATAAAGACTATATTGAATAACAAGATATTGAGTCAAATCTATTTGGCATATATCAGCTCTACTTGACACAATCACATGAACAATATATGAGTAAAGCAGTATCAACTTGAACTAGAAAAACTAGAATTAATCATATTCTGAATGGATCTAGTTGGGTCTATTCTCTGAGTATACAATAAGTGAAAGGAATAGGATCTTTAATGGTGTCTTACATACATATTTTTCAATAAATGAATTTTGACAGTACAAAAATTTTGAGTGCAAATATAATGCAACAAACAGAAAAAGAATCCCCTTCTTCTGAAACACCACAAAATAAAAATGTGATTTTTTGTCTAAGCATGGGAAGCAATTCTGATTTAAGATGAGAGACTAATAAATGATTTTCTCTGCTTTCTTTTCTATGATCTCATTTAAATGATAAGGAGTAAAAACATGGGGAAAAAGCAAAAGCAAAAACCCCAAAGGAAAGAGATTGGTGCAAGAATCATTAGTGAAGAAGTTTTAATAGATTTCTAGGTGGTGGTGGTGATGGAAAGAGGTCATTAGTGATGGAGGATGAAATAAGATGTGTCAGCGTTTACACAGAGGAGGTGAGAGTTGAGGAGGGAGATAATCTGCCTGGAAGAAGAGAAGCAAAGGACTCAAAAACATGGATAGGAAGAGTGTGGGGAGAGAGACAGAGCTCTGAAAACAAGGACCCTATTTAAAGCATGCTTTGCGAGCAACTGATTCCATCTTCATCCTTGCAGGACCTCAGAAAGCAGGTTAAAAAACAACAACTATTAAACTGTGTGAATGACCTGAGAAGACTTGGGACAATTAATCAGATATTACATGGCCGGAACACAGGCTTCTGCATAATGGTCTCCTTGTCTACTCTCCATGGAAAGAAGTGTCAAGCCCTACCTGATACAAAAAATTTCCCAGTAAATTTATTATTCAAAATTTAAAAAAATGTATAGATGACCAGGGATGACCAGATAGCTTAAAAAATTTACAATAAGAATGACCAAGGTAAATATACAGAAAAACCAGGGTCCAAGAAAAAGAGATAATTTAGAGAGCAGGTGTTTGAGACCCTAGCATCTTGAAAGAGACTTGTATACTGCATATTGTGAAAGGGAACACAAAAGAACTATTGTGAATTAAATTAATAGGTTGGAAGGTAAAAAGAGTTGCCCCCAAAATTAAAACAAAAAAGGTAAAAATGAAAATAAGAGAAAAAATTTAGCGGCATATAGGATTAATCCAGAAGTTTTAACATCTGAAGAGATATTTCTGGAATAAGAGAAAAAGAATGAAGAAAATTATGATCTTAATGCTAATAATACTTTCCTTTGAATGGAACAGATAGAATATTGGACTTAGGAAGGAAAGGTATATGTCTGACCCCACCACTTAGATTCCAAGGAACAATATTAGGGGGGACCCAAAACAAACCGGAATTATCTTTCAGAGGGTGGGCCCCTTGTGGTACACTTGGAATTTGTTCCTCCAAATAAAACGATCAACCAAAGTTCTTATCTGAAAGTTCTGAGAAGGTTACCTCACAATCTGCAGAAGAAACTTCCTGAGTTGTGACAGAAGGGTGACTGGTTCTTCCACCACGACAACGTGTCTGTCCACACTGCACTGAGCGTTCAGCAGTTTTTGAAGCATGACCCTTGTGTCCCACCTTCCCTATTCATCTGATCTCTACCAGAGCGAGTTTTATTTTTGTTTGCCAAATGAAAAAGTCTTCGAAGGGAAATATTTTGCTGATGTGGAAGAGGTGAAACAAAAAAATGGCAGAAGTACTAACAGCATAAAAATGGACAAGTTCAAAAACTGTTTTGAAAAGTGGAAAGTGTCTTGATAGGTGTATTGCATCAAACAGAAAATGTTTTGAAGGTGACTGAAGTTTAAGCATGTAAGAATAAATACACAAATTTTTTATAAATAAATTCTGGGGCTTTTTGGGTATCACCTCATATAAGCATTTTTATAATAATGTCAACACTCATGTCTACTTTGTAGAATGAGCCCATAAACTAACTACAGAGTATCTGTCAGATGTCTCATTTGCTCTGTGACATGGAGAAGACAAACTATTTCACAGAAGAACAAACAATGTCACATTATTAGGGAATTAAGCATTGGGAAAAGAAATGGAAAGAAAGATGAGGGTGCAACTAACTTCATATTTTAAAAATATGGTGGTAAGAGATTATTCCTACAGTTGATTAAAAAAATGAAGATTTAAATTTAAGACAAAGTTACAAAATTGATGAGATAAACTGTGAATAAGCATAAAATCATATTAAGAGGAGACAAAGTAGAGTTGGCTAAGTTATCTAAATTCTCATCTTGCAGAGTAGGAGTCAATAAACAATATCTAAAATTGATAAATCTCAAAAAGTAAAAAAAAGCATATTATTAGAAATATGGGCATAAATATCTGAATCCCTAAAATTAACTTGTTAAATATGGTTGCCTCTGGGGAACATAGCTGAAGAAGGAAACTGTTGCTTTTTATTCTAAATATACAATTTCCTAGACATGTGTATGCAATATTTAAACTATAATATAAAAAGTTAAAATAGCTGCAAAAATTTAGTAACCATCAATTTTCTGAAGCAAAAGTCACATTTATATATTGCTTATTGAAAAATAATTTTCAGGTTTTATATGCCATTCTTCCTTGGGGCTAGGAAGAAGCTGGAAATGAAAGATGTAAATAATCCGCAGAAATTGAAACTGTGAATATTCTGCATTTTAATTTGGTTTCCACCCTATAAGGTGAAATTGTGTTCTTTAAGCTTCTAGCTCTGTCTTACAATGGACATTACAACCTCGTTCCCTTTAATTTTTTCATCCTTGTTAGGTCAGTGTGCTGCTGCTGCGGGAATGGCAAAGATTTGCACAGAAATTAGATTAGAAAATAAAGTTTATTAGAAAGTAGATTAGAAAAGAGAGAAGATGGAGTCACTTCTCCAAGATTGGAGAGGGGATCATAAGTTTAAAGAAAGAGTGATGGTGAATACTGGTGACTTGGGGTTTTTAAAACTTCTTTAGGGGAGGAAGTGGGCCAGCCAAGCATTCACAGCAGCTGACATCAGGGTGATGGGATCTGTTTGTCCTATTTTTGGATGAATAGGTGGGTCAGTCATGAGCAGACAAAGTTGAGCTAGACCACCACCCCATCACTATAGTGACCTGCCCCCAACAAAGGGAAGCTTTAACAGCTTTCAGCCTCAAGCATTCACAGTAGCTGAAGTCATGGTGATAGGGTCTTTTTCTCGTATTTCTGACAACTAGTTGGGTGGTGAGTTAGTCAGAAGCACAGAGACAAAGGTGGGATGGTAGATGGGTGTGTCATGAGAAGGGCAGGGTGAGAAGGGCAGGGTGGTAGCTGAAAAATTCTTAGGATAAAGATGCTAATCTTACTGTCTTGTGACTTGCAAAGGGTTCTGGGAAATGAATGAGCTCAAGCAGGCCAGAACAACTTCATTTTGGCCCTGTCCTTTTAAACCTAAAAAATTAGAATCCTCATTATGAATTATAATTATCACTTTACAACATATAGTTGATAAGAAAGGCTAAGATGTGGTGACAGTGGTCAGTACATGTCCAAAAGCTGTACTAAAAGATGTACATGAGATTCGAGTAAAAAAATAAGAATTTTATTTCAAGGAAGTGATTATTACCTTAAAAAATATGCTTCTGTGGAAAACACACTAGTTAAAGGCGGTAAAAATTAAGTTTAAAATTTCTTAAACATTTTCAAGATAAATGATCTCTCATGATCATTTGAAAAAAAATATAGAGAATCTCAGAAGTCAATTGAGTCAAAATTTGTTTTGAATTTGATTAATTTAATGTCCCAAATGTGTAACACAATAAAATGTTCATCTATTGTGGAACTGACTAAATGGAAACACGATCAGTGAGAATTTATGGTGATCTCAAGTTGTATCTATACTGAAAGTGAATGCAGATTTTGTCATTATGGAGTTTTACTTGGCATTTTAGATGCCAAACTATGCAATTAAACTTAAAAGTGAGATTTTAAACTGCCTTAACAGCAAAATTGCCCTCTTTGCCATGGGTAGCCTGTATTTCCAGACTAAAGCAAGATACAAACCCCATCTTTGCCTCAGCTGTATTCATATTTCAGATGTTGAGGTGTGCATAATCAGCTGTTGATCAGTCGAAATCTGAACAATAACTGTCCTTGGGACTCAGAATCATACCATGTATCTCATCTAATCAACATTCCCAAACAACCCACAGGCTTGGGGTATCTCGGCTGTGGTGGTGCTTGGATCCAATCCAACATTGCATCTCTATGGTGAAGGGATACTACTGAGCTTCAGGTGGTTCAGACTTGAAATTAGGATAGAATTTGCTTCTGACTCTTTAACTAAAAATGACTCTACTTTTTTCTTGTAGGAATAAGCATTCCTTTGAAATATGATAGACTGTAAAAACAATAGTTACTATTTGAGAATTAATTAATTAATTAATTCAACAATAATTTACTTAGAATTTATAACACTCTGTGCCAGGACTATTATAAATTCTGGGGATATAAATGCAAACAGAAAGACAAGGTAAGTTGTATGTTATAGCATCTCAAAAAAAATTGTGCTTTCCATTTCCTTTTAAAATTCTTTTTCTTCTTTTTTTCCTTTTTTGAGTCAACTGGCAAGAAAAGTTAAATGAGGAAGATATTTTAGACCAAATCTGTATTGAGAAGAAAAGGATGCATCAATGAGTGCACCAAATATTTGTCAATATTCCATACAAATATAGAAATTCAGCCTTGAGTACTGTAAATATAATAACATTTTCCCATTAAAAGTCTTCTTAGATAATTCAAAATATATCTTATTCTAAGCCATATTTACTTCTGCTTTTCTTCCACAAAACATATCCATAATCTGTCAAACACAGAAACAAGAAAATTCAACTGTTTAGTTTTCTATGAATAATATATTTGAGGATCTAAACCAAACAAATAAAATACAGTTATATTTCTTATAAAATCTTACTGAGTTGGTCCTGTGCATGTGTCTTTGTGGTAACTGTCCTCTCTGTAGGATGAAAACTGATTATATGTATAATCAGTAAATTTATATATATCTAGTATTTGACCAGGAAAGATCCTGCAAACATTTATGAACTTTGTGTTAAATATTCTTTGACTCTCCTCTGTGTCATCCTCTCTCCATCATTTTTCTTCAAGTCTATCATTCATTCGCTTTATCCCATCTGCCCAGTGACTCACAATGTGCAATTTCAGGCTTTGTCTTTCTGGTACGACCCTATAGTAGACCTCGGTCCACCACAACTTTTTATCCTCGAGTCACATCCTTTGGGTAAATCAATTTTTGCAGTATTCATCTAAGAAACATACTGGAAGTGAGTTAATAACCCAAAGTATTAAAAATTTAAAAATAACATCTGCATCTTAAATAAGTCCTTCAGTTTCATAATTTAAAATAGTCAGTACATTAAAAATTTTGCACTCCATAGCAAAAACAATGCCTAAAATTTCAAATAGGTATAGGCTAGCTATATATAGAAATGACCTTTGCTTTTGTAACTGGTTTGATTCTTACTCCAGGCAATCCCTCCTTGGAAAGCAAGCCTTTAGGTGCTTAAAGGAAGGCTTTTGTATGTGTTCTATGAACAAGGGTGTTTCATTCACTCATCTATCCATTTATTCAGCTAAGATTTATGAAGTGTAGAGGATTGTTCTAGATTCTAGAATTACAACAATGAGAATAACACCTTTGTTCTGGTGAAGCTTAAATTTAGGTAGGAAGAGAGAAAGAACAAATAAATAAACAAATAAGCTACATGTATCGGGTAGGAACATATTTAATGCAGATTTTTAAGCAGAGTGACTGGGGATATACTTGAGATCGGGAGTGTGGGAAGACCTCTCAGAGGGTCATATTTAACCTGAGAGCTTATTGATAAGGAGTCAGCCATGGACCCATAGTTGACCAGAAGGATACTTAGGTATTTAGTTTATTGAGTGGCCATGTAGTAGATTTAGCCACTTAGTGGATCAGCTAGAGGAATCCCACATCTGAATGTGGTTGGAGACGTGGGTTCAAGAGTCTACCTGGATTTGGATCCTAATTTTGTCCCTTGCTCTCTGGAGACTGAACATTTTTTGTTACTCTCTCAGTGTCCCATGGGTAACAACAGTAATAATATATATTTCAATGCAATATGAGAAGATTATATGAGAAATACATGCTGAGTGTTTAGAATGGTGTTTTTGATGCATAGCTAAGTACTTAAGAAATACAAGCTATTATTATTGTTCTTGCAAAGGCCCTAAGTCTGGTAAGTTCAAATGCTTAGTAAGTCAAGAGAAAGAGGAATAAACAGAAAGATCAGTGTGTCTAGAATACACTTGGAAAAGAAGAAGATGAGGTTGGAGATATGAATAGTGCAGGTCACGAAGTCTGAAAAATCAATTTTATTGGTGAGTGAATACAGTATTTGGGTTTTATTTTAGGTCTGACTGAAAGCCATTGGAAGATTTTAAATGGGGCAGGGAGTAACAGACTGAATTGTATCTTAAAAAGGATAAACAGAGAAATTTACTCTATTTGGTAACTATGAGTAATCACTTCTCTATTGTCCTCTAACATTAGTCGTAGAAGGCATAGAATACAGGCAGAAATTCCGATAAAGAGGTTATCACATCAGTTCAGGTGAGAGATGATGGAAGAAATGAAGGAGATGGAAAAACATAGCTGGATTTGGGTACACTTTCTAAATGAATTTGATAAGACTGGGCTTTAGGTTAGATATAAGGATGAAAAACAAAAAGGAATAAAAATCTCAAAAAATAATCTAGGATATTATCCAGGCTTTTGGCTAGTCCAGTTAGGCAGATTGTAGTGTCATTTACTCCGATGAAAGGACTGAGAGAGGAATGGGTTTGGGAGGAAAAATCAAGAATCCAATACAGGTTATTTTAGATCATTCACGATTATACATGCCGGTGGAAATAGTATATACATCTAGGAGCAGACATTCTTTTGAGATATGGTTTTCGACGGTCTTCAGCAGAATGATGACAGTGAAAGCCTGGAGCTATGTATTGCCTTAGAGAGAGGCACATACAGAAAAGAGAAAGGTATCTAGAACAGAGCTCTGCAAATCATAATATTTACAGGATCCAGAAAGGAGCCCAAGAATAAACAATAAGTGTGGTGTTAAGAAATTCAAAAGAAGAAATCATTTGAAAAAGGATAATGCACTGACCTGTGGCAAATGCCACTGAGATGTCTAGCAAGATAAGATCAAAGAAATTTGGAATTTGGCAACAAGCAGTCATTGGTGATCACAGGACTCAAATGAAGTGAGTGGTGAGACCAGAAAATAAATGGAAATTGATCTGAAAAGAACTTAAACCAAAGCAGCTGCTAGAGGAGATTATTTCAAGGGAAAAGAAGTAGGGAGATGGGGTGAGGAAATGTGAGATCATGGGACATTTTTATTGGTGTGCTGATGTTGTTTAAAGAAGGTTTGTTTGTCTATAGGATTAATTTAGTAGAGAGCAAGAAGCTGATGATGTGAAAGGCAATAATTAAATAAATGAAGTCCATGAGCAGATGGTGGTTTAATCTATTTAGTAACCATGAGTAATCAAGCCTTTATCTGTCCTTTTATTTTTTTGTGTGTGTTTGTGTATGTCTGTTCTCACTTTCATTAACTTACCAGGAAGTGTTCTTTCTGTAGTATATCCCACTCAAATTTGAATGCTGAGGCAGGAGTTAGAAAATCTGGTTTTGGATCTAGGCCACTGCATTAAATCATCCTACAATGCTGGACAATGCACTTATTCTTTGAAATGAAATTTCCTCATCTATAAAATGAAAGCCCTGAAGCCTGGCGTTTTGTCATTTTATCTAAGGGAACAAAGAATATAGTGGATCAACAAACTTTTATATACTGATGGAGAGAAGGTGGTCTTTGTGATTGTTGACAAACACACCCCACGAGCGTGTTCACACTCATCATCATCATTAGCAACTCTTACTCGTGCGAAGCAAAAACCAGACAGAAAGCGCTCTCAGTGTTGACTTGTTCCCAGTAGAAGTTTCGTTTACAAATGGCTATTGATTTCTTAAGCTAAAATTCATCTTGCCAAATTAAATTAGTAAAATTAAAGTTACAGGAATTTATAAAACTGGTTGATTTTTAGTCTTAACTTTGTGAACTTTCGTGATAAGTAAATACAGGCATCCTTAGATTCTAATGGAACACAGAAATTGTAAAAATCAACTAAAGTAAAATAAACAGTAAAAGTTATTTTAAAAAATGTCTCAGTATCCCCAAACTAGCTTTTGTTCAAATAAATCATTACCTTTCTCACTTTGCTCTCACTTTATGAGGACAAAGGAAGCCAGACAGAAAGGATAATTTTCCCAAATGCCTGGAAGACAAATGTTCTTGCAAAGGTGGATGGTAAGGAAGGGAGATAGGAGTCTTGCTTCATTGATTTTTCTCTCGCTGTGCTCTTCTGTGTGCAGTAAGACACATGGAAATACTAGCATTTATAATATATTGCATATGTATGTTGTATATATTCAGAAAATACATCGTATCAATAGTAATGGGAGAAAGTTATCATTTTATTTCTCTGATGGCTTTTATAATTAAATTTCCTATAATCAGTTACAATCCATATTTATCAATCAGTAGCTCAGGAGGAGATACCATTTGGGAATCAGTAGAAAGATCAGTTGTTTGGATTAACGAAGCGTAAAAACAATCTGTCCTCTCTTTTGTTTATTTCTTTAATATATTATTGTACTTTGTAATATCTTGGACTAACAGCTTCTGGATTTGAATCCTAAGGCCATGCTCAAATAAGCAAATTAAGTGGAGTAGTGAATATGTTTATGGGCAGAATATATTAGAGAACTCACATAATACAAAGCACATTTGATTTGATCTTTAAAATTTATCTGTTAAAGCTACTTAAAATAAATTTGTCTCTACCATACATTTGGCAGCAAAATATATTTATATTATTTAAACCTTTATTTGCATGTCTAGTCTTACCAGCTATCCTGGTGAGGAAAAGGTGAGAATAAGAGTGAACATTTAAAAATGCCATATTATTAGAAAAATAAATAAATAACAATATTACTATATAGGATTTTTATGGGAATTAAAGTGGACAGTGTTTGGACTAGACCCAGAGTACCTGGCTCACTATAAGGTAAATAAAGAGTATGACATTTCAATGTTTTTTAAAAATGCCATATTTCAATGTTTAAAAAAATGCTGTATTTCAATGTTTTTTTTTTTTTAAAGCTGTATTCTAGTGTGCTAGAATGAGTTCTAGGTAATGGGATCAAAAATAATATGAACATATCTAAATAACCCATGATTTCCAAAATCAACACAATTTTACCCTTTTAATTATTTTCATACAGTGCCTCAACTCTTTCTTTTACCTTTTCTGGGATTAAGTTCATGTGATACACATATCTTTAAGGAGAAGACAATATTATATCCAAACTGAATATTATGTTATGTTATGAAATCCTAATTTAATTGACAATTCATGCTTGCCTCTGGAAATTCAGATTTTATATCCTTAAAAGGCTTATAATCTAGTTGTGATCTAGAAAACTGTAAGCCATAAAAAGGGAAGATTAATGATAAATCAACTTCTGGTAAAATTTACCAATTACCCTAAAATGTGGCTAAAATATAACCAGGGTTCCAGGGTTGTAGAAGCATGAATCATCAAGTACACAGACGATGGAGAAACTTCCATTCTATATGAAAACCTAGAATTTTGGGGAAAGCAGGACTTTCTTGGGTAAATTACTTATTTGAAGTTCTCCTTGATTTAATTCGTGGCAGTATTCTTGTAAATTTCTCCTATTACATTTCTGAGTTAAATTTCACTCTTATCAACCTCGGGGACTATTTGGCTCTTCTGTTAATTCCTGCTTTCCCTGGGACTTTCAGTGTCTCATGCTTTAAGTGCTAAGAGAGCAAAGTATCAATTATTTTGGAATGAAATACGGCATTGTCATTGAAGAAAGAACAGATGGCAATGAAAACAAAGGTGAAAAAGGCTGTACTTTTGTTGTCTTTTTTTCCTCAATAGATTTTGGTTTTGTAAAAGACATAGATATGTTTTATATTTGATGTACACTGGTTTATTTTTTGAAAGCAACTTAAAGCTTTTTGTTTTAAAAACACAATATGCTCTTAAACATTCTACAGATGCACATTTTTGCCTGCTGTGTTTCAGGTGTATTGAGATAGTCGTAGGGATTCATCTAAAACAAGACATGGGTGGTTTCTGATCTCTCAGGGTGGAAAGGAAGAGTGATCCATGAAAAGGGAGAGCAAGTTCAATGTCTGGGAGGTAAAGAACAAGTGGAAACTGAGCAACTGGAAACATTAGAAGGGCAAAAACTTTGGCTGACGCATCCTCACAGCTCAAAAGAAATCAAGGCCTAGAGAGTCAGGGAAAGTCAATTTCATCAAGACAAAGCATGCAAAGGTGTTTGGATTCCATTTGAAAGGTAAACCACTTAAGTACGGGTATTACATGCCAAGATTTGTATTTGGGGAAGGTATGATGGAAAGGGAATGACTTAAACTAAAAAGCAAGTGGTTAGGGTAATCCAGTTGAAAAATGGTGAACAGTGCTCTAAATTAGGGGAGCAAAGATGCAGAAAAGATATGATTTTGAGAGTTTGGTAAGGGACAGCAGAAAAAGATGCATTGATGGCATGAGGGGAATGAGGCTCAAGGAAGAATCAAGGATGACTCTCTGGCCCTTTTTTCCCTACAATAATTGAGTAGACGGAATTAAATTAAATGTATTGAGGTATCTAGGGAATTTCTCTATTATGGCATCATGTGTGGGTAAGAAACCTCAATCTTGAACTCAGAAGGACTTAGGTTTAAAGTTATTGCCTCCAACATGCATCTTTGGCAAGTTAGTTCAAACTTCCTGAGCATCCGTTTTCTGTTAAATTGCCTGTACTAATGCCTAACCCAGAGTTCTTGCATGGATAGAACTAGCGCATGTAAAATATCTGGCATGGTGTCTGTCAAGTAGTAGGCATTCAATATTCCTGTAGTTATCTACTTCTGTGCTTGTTGTTGCCACTAAAATGTGAGCTTCTTGACAGTAGAGAGGGATGGTCTTCTACTCATCTTTGTATTCTTAAATACCTAGCAATGTACAAGCACACATTAAGAAGTCAATAAATGTTTGTTGAGTGTGCAAATAAAGAAATTTACTTTCTTTAAAAAATTTTTAATCTTAAAGATGTGGGGTACAATCCAGGGTTAGGTATATAAATGTTCATCATGCAGGTACCCACCACATTTCAGGTTTCTAATGTTACTTCTGTTAAACATGAAATCTCAAAACCATTAGTGTTAGTAGAAACATGTTTCTGGGGCTTCACTAGATGGCACCAAACCATTGCCCTAAAAAAGAACTAACAAAAGAGAGCGGGGGGCAGAGGACTGGAAAGCTGGAAAGTCTCATTATAATCTACATTAAATATCTATTGGTGTTCTCGTGGGTGTGTACAAGCTTTAACTACACCGTGTCAGTCAAATTCTCACATGCATGCATTTATATTCTGCATGTCTAGTAATGTGGTATGATTTAATTAAGCACAGGGGACTTTATTCTCTTCAGTCTCTCATAGGAGAAAATTAAGCACTTAGACAAGGGCATCACTATACCTCATTCAGGCCAGAGGGTGCAGTGCTGTTGAAACATTTTCCTAATGTGTATTTTCTCTAAAACTTTAATTCTCTAGTAGAAATCAGCATAACGGTGTCCTAGTGGTGGTCTTGATGACTTGTGATTCCCTTTGGGCCTTATTTACCATTTGGGATTAACTTAGATATCACAGGGAATAAGACTAGTTTGTTTTTTCATATCTTAAAATTCATGTGATATACCCTGTGGTATTTACTTAAAAGAAAATTCACTGAAAAAGTGAGAGAAAAACGCATTCATCACTGTTGCAATTTCATTGTCTCTTCCCCAATCCATTTCTACCTTTTCCTAATTGGTTGTGTAGGTTGAGAGGCCTTTGTGAAGAGTGAAGATGCCATTGATGAATGAGCCTTCCTGCTCTTGATACTATATTGCTGATTCTGTGATTATCCAATGTCCTACTCTAGATCTGAGCAGCAAAGTGACTGGATTTTAGACCCTTTTGGAATACTGAACTCCTGATATACTTTATTTTTTTTTTACTCTATGCTTTCTCTTAATGGTGTTGATGTTGATTAACATTTGTGTTCTCCATCATGTTCATGTGTTCTTATATTTTGATATTTTTAGATAGTACTAGGCTTGGAGTTAAAAGGTTCTGAAAAATAAATGGAATCGACTGGGCTCGGTGGCTCAGCCTATAATACCAGCACTTTGGGAGGCCAAGGCAAGTGGATTGCCTGAGCCTGCGGGTTCAAGACCCACCTGGGCAACTTGACTAGACCTTATCTCTACAATAAATAAAAAAAAAAAATTAGCTGGGCGTGGTAGTGCATGCCTGTAGTTCCAGCTACTTGGAAGGCTGAGGCAGAAGGATTGACAGAGCCCAGCTGGTCAAGGCTGTGGTCCAGTCTGGGCGATAGAGTGAGATGCCAACTCAAAATAAATAAATAAATAAATGAATTCAATTGCCGAGGAATGTAAACACCAAGTTAAGTGTTAACCAAACTAAAACCTAGTGTTACACTCAAAATTATATGTTTGATTTCTTCTGGAATTGTATATATATCTATATTGTATATATATATATCTATATATATACTATGTCTTAAAATATACAATATCTATATAATATATATTACCAGACATTATTTTTCAAATAGAGTGGTTCTTCTTTAACGGAAAATATGAAGATCCATTTATTCTTTTCAGGGACCATGTGACTTTATGTTTTACTGTGTTAAGAATGAATGCCTCTGCTTGGACATGCTTTCTACATTGTAATTAAGGTTTGTGGTCCAGTCGATATATAACCTCTCTGCTCAGGAGATGCTCAGTAAGTGGTTAATTGACCTAAACATGGTGGGATGGACTAAACTACCCAGTTCCTGAGACAGACAGCATAAAAGTGTTTGATGCATTGTGTCTCTGGCCTCTTTACTAAGTGACCGGGGAGCTGAGGGCTGCTAATCACCAAGGAAAGGGTTTATGAAATGTGAGAATTTTTCTTTTTTTTTGAGTTAGAGTCTCACTCTGTCACTCAGACTGGAGTGCAGTGGCCGCTCTTGGCCACCGCAGCCTCGACCTGCTGGGCTCCAGTGATCCTTCCGCCTCAGCCTTCCAAGTAGCTGGAACTACAGGCACGCGCTCCCAAGCCCGGCTAATTTTTGATTTATTGTAGAGATGAGGTCTCGTCAAGTTGCCCAGGCGGGTCTCGAACCCGCGGGCTCAGGCAATCCACTCACCTCGGCCTCCCAAAGTGCTGCGATTACAGGCTGAGCCACCGAGCCTGGCCGGAGAACTATTTTCAACAGAGATAGAAGTAAAGTTCATTTTTAAAATTGAGCAAATCTCAAGACATTCTTGTGTTAATTGTTCAAAAACATGACTGTCACACCACAGAGGTCAAAGGGTTTATGAGCTAGAACTGAGGCAGAAAGGGAAGGGACTGGGCCATTCTCACAGACTTTGACCACAGGACTGCAGCAATGCTTAATCTGGAGCCATCCTGCAGACTACAACCTTGAAAAAAATCGTTCACATAAGCAATGTTCACCATAAATCTTGCTTGGGATGATAACTCCCTGCACAACTTTCTCCCACATGCTCCCAAGGACCTGAGTGTGTCCTATTATAACCCTTGCTTCATTATAATACTAAAATCCTCACCCCAAGTAGGGCTTATCCGCCATTTTTTGTACATGCAAATGCAACATATGAAGAAATACATAACTACACTAAGCTTGCATGGTTAGAGCCCCTCCCTAATCATGCCACTATACCTTCTCTTGGAGGTTGCACCTCTTTCCTTATCTAATAAAAGGCTCTAGCTGGCCCCCTTGGAAGACCAAGCCTTGAAGAACTCTTCTTCCTAAGCTCCCTTGTACAAGACCCCCAAAAAGCCTTGTCTGGAATCTGTTTGGCCTCTTGCTAATTTCTATTATATGAGACCCTAAGAACCTGCATTGGTAACGGAACCATCCCGTTGCCTGTCTTTGCTTTAAGAGTGCATTTGTACTTAGCAGATGCCTGGTCTCCACATGCAATGCTCATGTGCTCAGATGTATTAAAGTCTGGAGTGGTTCACCCAAGACAATTAGACACCTGAAAAAGCAAGTCAAAGCCCTACACAAACCAGTCATAGGGACCAGGGGTCCCCAACTCCAGAGCCACGGACGAGTACTGGTCTTTGGCCTGTTAGGAACTGGGCTGCACAGCAGGAGGTGAGCGGCGGGCAAGCGAGTGGAGCTTCATCTGTATTTACAGCAGGTCTTCATCACATATGTTACTGCCTGAGATAAGCTTTCTGTCAGACCAGCACTGTCATTAGATTCTCATAGGAACATGAGTCCTATTGTGAACTGCACATGCGAGGGATCTGGGTTGTGTGTTCCTTATGAGAATCTAATGCCTGATAATCTGAGGTGGAGTTGAGGCACTGATGCTAGCACTGGGGAGTGGCTACCCATACAGATTGACATTAACAGTGAGATTTGACTGCACAGAGACCATCGTAAATCAATTGCTTGCAGACTCATTTCAGGACCCTATCTGTGAGTGGCGAGTGAATTGATGCACTTCTGTTGTACAGCTGTATCTGGGGTCAGGCTTTAAGTCAGAATCCAACACTTATTTAGTCCATTTAGTGGCTTGTCCATTATTTTATTTACCACTTTCGCCCACATTTCTTTTTTATGAGTTATATAATTATTTCATTATATATTACAATGTAATAATATTAGAAATAAAGTACACAATAAATGTTATGTGTTTGAACCATCCCCAAACCTCCTTCTACCCCAGTCCATGGAAAACCAGTCCCTGATGCCAAAAAAGTTTGGGACTTCTGCTATAGACTATAATTTACAGAAAACCTTTAACCAGCTATTTTATGAACTAATAAAACAGGCATCTGAATACTTCTGTGTAACCCCCAGCATAATGTAGATATTGAGGACACAGTAATTCTTGGTTTGAGATTTTCTTATCTCATTTGATGGAGACACCATCTGGCAAGCTATGCAACTAATATGGACATTATACTAAAGATACCTCTTTATTTAAAAAGAATAAAATATAACAGCAGAATTACTTTATGTCAGTAATATTTACCTTTGTATACTAACCATAAACTCCACAACTTGAATTATAAAAGCAGAGCCTATAAAAGAAATATTTAAGTGCTGTGTCCAATAAATGACTTTTCCCTGGCTGAGTCCTAATCATACCTACACTATTTTGACTTAAATAGAATGTGGCTAAACGATTCATATTTTTTACATGTAAAGCAGATCATTCCCTGCCACGTGAAGTAGCTTATACTCTGTAAAGTTTAGAAATTATTCCTATGACTCCATATAGAAGTAATATATTCAGCAAATATTTATTGAGTGACTTTTCTTAGCCAGGCAGTTTTCTAGGCATTGGGGGATACAACATATAGAGTGAACAAGATAGACACTGTTCTTGTCCTCATGAAAAAAAAATCTAGCAAGAGATACTTAACTTCATATACAATAATAAAACCAGAAAAGTCCAATAATTAGAGAAATATCAGGGTTTGGAAGTGTCTAACAGGGACACACAAACTAGTGTGGGAGGGCAGTGAAGGATTCTGGCAAGACATAACATTAAAACTGGGACCTGATGAATGAATAGGAGTTTGCCACGTGTGGCAGGAGAAAGTGTTTGGATACAAGAAGGGCATGCAGGCAGAAGAGGGTTTCAGAAGCAGGAACAGACGGCATCTCAGAACAGCCCCATGGTAAAAGAGCACATGGCACCTGTGGCTGGGACTTTGCATGTGAAGGGAGAAATGGCAGAAGTCATACCTGGAGAAACAGGGACTGTCATACATGAAGGGTCTCACAAGCCGTGAACTGTGTCCCATGACACATGAAATCCTGGGAGATTTTAAGCAAAGTAAGTTCAGACTTTTACTTCAGAGAATCCCTTTGGCAATGAGGTGGGCCATAGGGGAAAAGGAGCAAGAAGGAGTCACTGACTCTATGAGGTGGATTGTGAGGACATCAGTTGTAGATGGAAAAGTGTGGGTCTTGTTGAGGAATGAGGAATGGATGATTGCACATGTGTGTAGGCATTCTGGTTTGCCTTTTATCCTTCTGATTGATTTTGTTGAATTCTCTTGGACATTCTGGGATGACTTTTAGTAAAGCCTTGGGTGTGGCAGTTTCCCATGTTGCTTTGAGGCTGTGATAACTGAATACTACATTTTGCATTTGTGTTCTTTTTATCCTTTGAAGTACATTTGTCGAATCATCTAAAATGCTCTTGTAAGCCATCCAAATTTTATTTTAAATGTTTATATGTATTCACTAAAGTTTTCTTTATAAGAAATTGATTATCTTTTTTGTTGTTGTTCAAATGCTTCACCCCTCTTGCCAGTTTATTTTCTATTTCAGAAAGTATTTTCTTTATCTTGAGAGAACACTTCTCTATGGTTATTGAATAGAGTCATCCTATCCTGTCATGTCACATCATGTAAACAGTTAAAAGACTGCTCTTCAAAGGCTGAACTAGCTTACATTCCCACCAACAGTATAGAAGTGTTCCCTTATCTCCACAGCCTCACCAGCATCTGCTGTTTTTTACTCTAATGATAGCCATCCTTACTGGTGTTAGGTGGTATCTCATTGTGGTCTTGATTTGCATTTGTGGAAAGCAGTGTGGTGTTTTCTCAAAGAACTAAAAATTGAACTACCATATGATCCAACAATCCTACTTCTCAGAATATACCCAGAGGAACATAAATCACTCTACCAAAAAGACACCTGCACACATATGTTCATTGCAGCACTATTCGTAATAGCAAAAACATGGAACCAACTCAGATGCTGATTGAAAGTGGATTGTGAGCCGGGCTCGGTGGCTCAGCCTGTAATCCCGCGCCTTTGGGAGGCTGAGGTGAGTGGATTGCCTGAGCCCGCGGGTTCGAGACCCACCTGGGCAACTTGGCGAGACCTCATCTCTACAATAAATCAAAAAAATTAGCCGGGTGTGGTAGCGTGCGCCTGTAGTTCCAGCTACTCAGAAGGCTAAGGCGGGAGGATCGCCAGAGCCCAGCAGGTCGAGGTTGCGGTGGCTGGGAGTGGGCACTGCACTCCAGTCTGGGCGACAGTGAGACTCCAGCTCAAAAAAAAAAAAAAAAAAAAAAAAGTGGATTGTGTAAAGAAAATGTGGTACACCTACACCATGGAATGCAGTCATAAAGAAGAAAAAAGTCATGTCCCTTACAGCAATGTGGGTGCAACTGGAAACCATCCTTCAAAGTGAACTATCAAAGAAACAAAAAACTGAATACCGCATGTTCTCACTCATCAGCTGGGAATAACAGACACTGGGGACTACTAAAGGAGGAAGGGAGGGAAGCAGGAAGGGAGGCAGGGAGAGAGGGAAGAAGGATAAGGGGCACACGACCACACACTGGGTACCAGGTCCACTACCAGGGGGAGAGAGGGCTCTCTAGAAGCCCAAACCTCACCTGCATACAATTTACTTATGTAGTAAATCCTCACACGGACCTCACAATTCTAAAGTACAATTAAAAAATAAATAAGTAAATAAAATATTGCTCCCTAATGGAGTTATGATCCCTCCTTATTCAATTCACAACCACTTGTTTATTTCATATTCTAGTTGCATCTAGTTCCATGATGACTTCCATTGAATGATTAGATCATGGATGCAATAGGATAGTTTGTAAACTCAGACTTGGTCGAACCAAAGATTTTAAGAGGCAAGAACTAGAGTCCTGCTCCACCCCTTTAAGAGTGGTGAATATCTATTTAGAGAGGTGTGTCCTTTGTATCCCTTGAGTAGATCAGAGCAGTTGATGACAGTTCTGCAGAGCAAAGGAACTGTTTTCATTGCCTTTAATGATTGCCATCTTGCTTCTGTTCCCAGGGTAACTTCCTTTACCCTAGTCTTTTCTACTACCAAAAATGCCCTCTCCCCTAGCCAAGCAATGATTAAGCATTATATATCAAAACTAAAATGTATTTCCACCAGTGTATCCAGTAGAGTTGACTGTGTTTACCAGACTACTGATTTCAAGCCACCAAATTGGTAACATGTGCTCTAAAAATCAGGACACTGTTAGTCAAGCACTGAGTGCTCAGACATGTGGAAATCATTAAGGAACAATTTACACTTAGAAAACAGTCACAGATTTTCCTGTAATTAGGTGATTTATGACTATTTGCAAAACATAAGAATGCAGTTTCCATGGAAGCTGCTTAAAAACATAACTCATTCAAATAAAATTGTTCTACTCACTGAGCTTTTTCATGCAGTCACGAAGCCGGGTTTCCAAGCTCAGCACCCTCTGATGCAGTTCCTCGTAATCATAGGCGCCGATTTCCTCCTGAATCCCAGTGAGAACGGCAGACAGGTTCCGGATTTCCTCCTTGAACTGCGTGATTAACTTGGCATCCGTTTTGTACTGTTCCAGCACTGGGATCAAGGGCAGGAGTTCATCCATCTTCTCCTTCAACTCCTGTGAAAAGCAGCTGATTGGTCCTGAGAATCATTTGAAACAGGTCAAGCAGCCACATTCTTTTTATTATAATACTTAAAGGAGATGATTAAAAACAGCCTCAAGTTTCCTTATTGATTTTTGAAATTAGGTATTATGGGAAAATGTAAGTGGCCACGTGACCATTAATAATAGATCCACTTTTCCAGTTTTTCCATAGAAGGACCTCTCTTTACATGGTTCTGTGCTTTTCTATAAGACAAGCTTCCCATGGTAGCAATTATGGGTTTATGTATCATCTCACTTACTGGTAGCGTTTCACAAAGTGAACAATGCGTTATCTAGTTAAGAAATATAAGTGGAATCCATCTTCTAATTGTGTATTGAGTTTGAATAAAGTGATTGAAAATGGGTCAAATATCCTGCAACTGTCTAGTTAAGTCTAATCGCTCATCTACTAAATAGCCACGTTATAGGAATATATTCAGAAAATTCTGGATTCTGAATCAGCATTTCCCTAACTTATTTTTTCCAGTATGACCATCTGTCACTTTGTTTTACCATTGTGCTCTGGTATCCCTGATTCTTTTTAATATCCATCTTAGCACAACTCCATTAAGAAGAAAAGTTCGGTAAGTAATATAAATTATGCAAAGCTTCCCAATGCTCAAAGAAATTTATGCTGTTGTTTACCATTTTGAAGTAATACCTGTGCTCTGACTTCTGTAGTCTTAGTATAGATAATTTAGAGGTCATTATGTAAGGCAGAAATGTTTGTCCACGTAGAAGCCAAAACATACACGAGGGGGACCCCAAAATACCCAGAATTTATTTATTAAAAATTATGTATTTATTCTTACATGTTTAAACTTCAATCAGCTTCAAAGTACTCTCCATTTGATGTGATACACCTATCGAGACACTTTTTCTGCTGCTCAAAACAGTATTTGAACTCTCAATTTGATGCCTTTTAGTACTTCTGCTGTTTTTTTTTGTTTCACCCCTTCCACATCAGCAAAACATTTTCCTTTGAGAACTTTTTTCACCCAGGGAACAACAAAAAAAAGTTGCTTGGGGTGAAATTGGGTGGATAAGGAGGGTGGGGCACAAGAGTCATGCTGTTTTTGGTCAAAAACTGCTGAACATTCAATGTGGTATGTACAGGTCATTGCCATGGTGGAAGAACCAGTCACCTGTTTGCCACAACTCTGTACATTTCTTCTGCAAATTGTGATGCAACCTTCTCAAAACTTCCAGATAAAAACTTTGGTTGACCTTTCAATCCGGAGGAATAAGTTCCAACTGTACTACAAGGGGGTCCTTGTAGTACAAAAGATAATTCCATTTTTGGGGGTCCCTCTTCATAGTCAATATGAAGACAAGCCGGTTACACAGAGTTGTTTGAAACTGAAATATTGATCTTCAACAAGGGCACAAGAAGTATGTGTGGTCAAGCAGCATCCCTTATTCCTAGCTATCACAGGACTGAGCTACACCTGTGATTCACCTGCAGTTTTTAGACATGTCACCTTCACTTCTTTCCCTTTAACTTGGTAGTAATGGTCAACAAAAATATTTCAGGGGTTTGATTTAATTGTGAATTTATTGCAGATGATATCATTTGTGAAAAGAGCTGCTCCTCTTATGATTATTTGAAAATAATACATAGGTTCTGTCAGAAACCATGCTGTACACTAAGTAATTTCAGGGGCTGAAGATTGCATTTTTAAATTACATTCAGGAGATGTTATTACTATAAATGCATTTAAATAGCAGGAGCTCCCATTGCTGCCCTGATTTATGGGCTTGTGTTTCTTGTGGGGAAATTTCCACTTACTCTGTGAGTTCAGAATCTTCGATTTGTCTACATGTGCGTGTTGAGTGGGAGGATAAATAGAATCTTAATAATAAGAACGATTCATAATCATCACAGTCAAAAGGCAGAACTGCACAGCTTTGCTCATTTTATTGTCTCACTTGGAAATAGACTTATTAGTTTGAGTATCGTACGGCATCCTTAAAGTAGGGCACAATTGTTTCATCAGGATTTTAATGAGAAGTCTTCTTTTGGCACCAATTGCTGCAGATCATAAGAACTGTTACAATGAAAGGTTTCACCTTGTACTATGGGCATATCTTAAAAAGAGCAATTCAATGTGAAAATGTAAGTAGCTTTTTCTTCCACACTCAAAAACTAGATATTTATATATTTTTAAATCTTTTCAACAATTCATAATTTGAGTATTGGAATCAATTTCGGAACTCTGGAGACTTGTCACAGAGCAGTAGACAATTCAACCAATAAACATATCGAAAACTTAAAAGGTTAAAGTAGAACAGCATAGATTCGTGTTTGCTAATCCCTTCAAGAATTTTACTTTCTACTCTTTGGGCTCATGCCTGTAATTTTGGCCTTAGGAGGCCAAGGCAAGAGGATTGTTTGAGCTCAGAAGTTCAAGACCAGGTTGGACAACCTAGTGAGATCTCATCTCTACAAAAAAACAAAAAATAAGCTGAGTGTGGTGGCATGAGCTTATAGTCTCAGCTACTCAGGAGGCTGAAGCAGGATTATCTGAGCCCAGGAGGTCAAGGCTTCAGTGAACTGTGATTGTGCCACTGCACTCCAACTAGGGCAACAGAGTGAGATCTTGACTCAAAAATTAACAAATAAATAAATAAATAAATAATGATAGTCTCAAGTATGTAGCTAACATCAACTTTCCATCTGAAAGAGTGTAGAAGGCAAAAATCTACTTAGTGTTTTTGATAAGATGAAAATGGTATACTAGAGGAAGACTTTCTTAAGGTATCTTCAATGCTCAACTTATTTTTGGGATGTCCTATTTTTTCTTCTCAAGTATGGTACCTCAGCACCTAGAGCAAAATCTGACTCATGGAAGGATTCAATATATAAATGAATCCAACAAATATACATTGAGCACCTAATTATTACTATTATTTTTAATTCAGAGAGCTAAAGTCTACTTAGAGAGGCAATGTGGTATTGGTAATAGGGAATATAGTCTGGAGCTGGTCTTTGTGGGTTTGAATCCTGGCTCTCATGCATATTAAATACATGAACCTGGATAAATTACTCAACCTCTTTGTGCACCAGTTTCCTTATCTGTAAAAGAATGATAAAAATGATGCCTACCTTATGGGATCATTGTGAAGATTATATTAGTTAACATATTTAAAGTGCTCAGAGCAGTGTCTGGAACATGTATAATTGGGCAGAAAAAATAATTATTGTTATTATCCTTACTGTTATTTGGATTTTGACATATAATTTAATTGGCATATACTTGGATTACATGACCTAGAAAAATCTAAATCATTATGTCTCATGGTGCTTCCTGAAAAATTAAGTTTGCTTATTGATAGCTTGGTTGCTGCTAGGCGTTTATAGACTAGGAAAATTACTTCTTTATGTTTCTCTCAGCTTTGTAACTTTTTTGCTTGTTTCTGTCTTCTCCCAAGAGTCCTCAACGATACAAATGACTTATCATACATTCCCTGCTGTACCAACCCTGGCACTCTCAGCTGCCCATGGCTTTGCAGAATTCTCACAGAACTGTCCACGTGCAGGAGGCAACCTGAGCTCTTCTATTTCTGGCATCTTCCTTCTGGGAACTCTCTCTCTGCACACCTGAACGGCCAGTTTAGCAGTCCCTACCCTGCTGAGGACCTCAGTGTTGGATTCACATTCTCCCGTCTATACTCTAATGCTGAAAATCTTTTGGTTTTCATGCTCCCCTATCATTTAGCAGTGAGGGATGGGTCACGAGTCCAAAGCTGCTTTCTTGAACATTGTCAAATGTTACAACTCTACCCCTGGTCTTATTTTAAACAAAATTAGCCTCGTCTCCCTTTGTGCTCATGAGTAATACTTATGCCTCCATTTACCATCAATTTCTCTCTCTCTCGTTCTCTTTTTTTAGATGTCACACAGTTAATACATTTTTAAAAAATGTATTTTTCTGGATGTTTAGAACAGATTTTGGCTTGTATTTTATTTATTTATTTTGGTAATTTATGTCAATAGTTTTAAGGGGTACAAATGGGTTTTGGTTATACGGCTGCATTGTACAGCAGTGAAAAAGTCTGGGTTTGGGTGCATCACCACTCCCACCTGTGCTCACTGTACACGACAGATGATTTTTCATCTCTCCCTTCCTTCCCATTCTCCTCCTTCTGAGTTTCTGATGACCATGAGAGCATCCTCTTTGCCTCTGCCAATCCTGAGCTTAGCTTCACTCGTAAATAAGAACATGCTCACCATCAATTTCACTTACCTATTAGATTATGTAATACATCCGGCGGAGGGCCCGGCACCGCCTTGCACATGCTACATGCTCCACAAATACTGGTTAACATTAATGTTTTTGCTCCTCCATCTTGTATTCTGTGTTTACCATTTCCCCATACATTCTCTATTCACCCAGTTTACTCATGTTCACATTGCCAATAATCTTTGAACTTATTGTACCTTCTAGGTCTTCCTCTAATTTGTCCTAACTTCTTAACCTCTTGGCATTGCTTAAACCTCATGATTTGCCACTTATCTATACCTTCTCTTGTCAACATCCTTAACTGTCTTGCCCTTTTATTCCTTCTGTGTTGGCCTGATGGTAAAACTTTAAAACCAGTTCAGTGTAAAACTGTCTTCCTCACTTCCCTACTCAGTCTCCTGACTACCACTGAAGAAAATTACAAAGCCATGAAGTTTTCTGCTATATTAAAATGTGTTCTGCGGAGACCCTGTTACATGTCCCTGACTCGCTTTCCAACTGTTACCATCACATGCAGAAAACACTTCTTCCTTGACCAAGTGCTTGAATTCAGGCCTACTCCTTCAACATCAGCAGTGACTCACACTTCCTAGCTGACAGGAAAAACAGAGGCCATTACCTGGGCAACTACAGTGTGATTTATAAACTATGTGCTATGCCTTTATAAGGCAGATGATTTATTTTTAATAGAAGCTCAAAAGGCATTATCAGACCAATTTTTTTCTTAAAATTCATGACTTTCAAACAGTATTAATAAATAAACCTCATAGCATGAGTTCTTTTATGTTTCTAGAAAATTGGCAACATAACACCTAAAATCTAGAAAAATATTTGTATGAAAGCATGAAAGAACGATCTTTCTTTATGCTCTTTTTGATGGCATTATTATCTCTTTTAAGTATTCATGTCACCTATATTCCTCCTCATATTAGCAGGGCATAAAGTCATCAGAAACACATTTGTAATTTCATTATTAATTTTCCTTAGGGTTTCCCCTTGTCTTAGAGATGGAAGTGCCTGAAAATCTAACCAGAAACTCCACCTGGGTCCAGAAGAATGAGGCTCTTGTTACAGCAAGTCTTCCATGCATTCTCACCAGCTAATGGTCAGTTTCAGTGGAAAGATTATTGAAATCACTAAATTGCCCATTTGGGCCAATGTGCTGTTATTTCAGGCTGAGAGCCCTGATGGCTATCCATCCTACTCTGCCTCATTTGGATTAACAAGATGGTGGAACTCAAGCCTACCTGAAAGTGTTTGGTCATTAGTGTCTTCCGGTCATCTTCAATCTGTCGAAACTTTGCCTTCAGTCCTTTCATTTGGGTTTCCATTTTTAAAACATATTGAAAATCTCTCTGAGTTCTCAAGTTTAAGACTTCAATGGACTGGGACATGTTCTGAACCTGTAAAACAAAAATGTTTTCTGTACATTATTGTCTATTTACAGGAGTATGCAGGTGCCACAATGGTAGCAACAATGGCATTCACATAAAGAACTGAAAGTGTGAAATCCATATTTGCATTTCCACACAACACATTTTCATAAGAATAATCCATCATGATAACAGAGAATTCAGCAAGAGAAAATTATACCTACACAGGAAATTAAAACACAGGCATTCTAGCATTAGAAATGACTGAATATCAATGAGTTTAATATATTAAAAATGTCTTAAAAATAGAATTTCCATTTCAAGGCTCTGCAAGCTTCTAACATCTCAGCCTGTTAAATGTCAACGTAAGTTGTTTCTGTAAGTTCCTATTCTGACTTCTTAAAGATCTAGGCTGCTTAGCAATTGTGGATAGAAGGGAAGTGTGCTACAGATCTAGAATGCATTCATTCATTCCAGTGCAGTTATTTCATGATGGGTTTAATGTACTCCCAGGGGTGAGTCTGGATTGACCAAGACAAGTGGTGGCCGTGCAGGAACACCTGCTAAATTGAATCGCATACTTTCTGAGGGACCTGGAAAATGGCAAATGTATCAAGTGCTGAAACACATGTTATGCTGATGGCACCATCCCAGGTTCATCGAGCCCTGGACTATTTAGTGGGAGAAAAGAGGTGACCTGTAAAGCTGCAGAAATGGCAGAGGAGGAAAGCTTCTCTCATTTTTGTGGCAACAAAAACCTGAAAACAAACTGAAAACTTCTAATAATGAGGGAGATGTTAAATTGACTGAGGAATGGAATATGAATAATCCATTACAAAGAATAAGAGATCTCTGTACCATGGATACTCAAAGAAACAACTTTGGCATCACTTGGGATCTTGTCAGAAATACAAACTCTCAGGACCCATTAGAGTTACTGAATCAAAATCTTTATTTTATCAAGATCCCCAAGCAATTCTCATGCCTATTAAAGTTTGAGAAGTACTGCTCACCATGGAAAGATTTCCATGAAAAAGTAAATGTGAAGAACTTTATCTAATTTGGTCCTTTGATTCTAAATCAAATACACATACACATACACACAAAAGATAATAGAAAATAGAAGCCAAAAAAATCAAGAAGAAAGGTATAGAAGAATTAGAATACATATTAAGTTGTTAACATGTTTTCTAGAAGAAGGTAAGAAATGAGTATTATAGGGCCGGATGGCTCAAGCCTGTAATCCCAGCACTTAGGGAGGCTGAGGAAAGAAGATTGCCTGAGCTCAGAAGTTCAAGATCAGCCTAGGCAACATGGCGAGACCTCGCCTCTACAATAAATCAAAAAATTAGATGGGCATGGTGGTATGTGCCTGTAGTTCCAGCTACTTGGAAGGCTGAGGCAGAAGGATTGCCTGAGCCCAGCAGGTCGAGGCTGCAGTGACCATGAGTGTGCCACTGCACTCCAGCCTTGGTGACAGTGTGAGACTCCAACTCAAAAAAAAAAAAAAAAAAGGAAAGAAAGAAAGAAATATTATAGAAAGATATACTTGGGTATATATATGTGTGTGTGTGTGTGTGTGTGTGTGTGTGTGTGTGTGTGTGTGTATGTATAAATAAATTTTAATATAATCATATTATTTATTTTCATAAATGAATATATGAAAATATGAGCAAGAAAATATAATGCTGGAATTTCAGATAAGTTTTACTTTGTTTATATATTTCAATGTTATTCTATTTATTTTGTAATGAACATGTATTATTTATGCAATGAACAAAAAGTTATTTTCATGGAAAAAAAGGTGAATTACAAAGGGATGATTAGTTCAGAAAAAATGTTTGTTACCAGGTAAAGTTAAAGTGTAGTGGACTAGCCAGCTGTAAAGAGTCCACAGCTGACATGTTCCTTAGAACCATAATATTCACAAAAAGGCACTGAATATTGCCTTGGGCTGCCTATGTTCTTCCACATTTTTGGCCAGACAAGATCAATTTTCGTTTTACTTTTTCCTCTGCTGTCTTGATTCACAGTCCTGTTCTATGTGAATTCTGTCTTTTTAGGACATATCACAGTCTCGCTTATGTTAAAACTAATTGTGCAATGCAGTTTTGGAGTGGGGCAGGACTGTAGCTTTCTTTCTGTGAGCTACATGAGATTAGAAGTTGTGTCTAACTCAGGACATTTCTTCTGCAAATTGTGATGTAACCTTTTCAAAGCGTCCAGATAAAAGCTTCTGAGGCCACCATGCTACAAGGAAGCTCAAATTGGCAATGTGGAAAGATCAAAAAAGAAAGAGATAGATGGCAGGTCAGCCCCAAGCTTTTCCTACCTTTCCACTGGAAGTGCCAGAAATATAAATGAAAAAGTCATCTTGTACATCCAACCCATTCGAGCTTTCAGATAACTGTAACCTTAACATCATCTAAGTCTCTCCCAGGAGTAAGGATCCAGAAGAGCCCGGTTAACTCACAAAATTGGGTGAGAAAACAATAAATTGTTATTTTAATCCATTAAATTTTAGGGTGGTTTGTTTCACAGCAATAGATAACCAAAATACTATAATTATTAAAAAGACAACGGTTATATCAAAGGATTAAAATTCTAAAAAATAACTAACAGATGGTATTTTAAAAATATTATTACCCATCAAAAAGAACAAAAATTTTTGAAGACATGTTTGGAAAATTCTTGTCTAGAAAACAATAAATTGTTTTTTTAAACTATTTGGTTGGTATCAAAAAAGATTCAAGAGCTAACTTCAAAAGGATACCACCACTCAGAAATAGAATACATTGAGCATCAATAGGAATGTTGACTGTAACAGTTTGAAACATATCTAATATGTTAAGATTTTTAATGCTTTAATAAACAAAAACAAATTTTTACAAAAAAAGAAGAAGCTTTGTCTTATTTGTATGTTTTCTTTCCAAAACCTTACAAAGAACCAGTCACAGAATACGTGCTCCATAAATATTAAGTCAAATTATCTTGGGTTTCTAATAGTAATAATGAGTAATTAAAAGTTTAATTTTTTTTTTTTTTTGAGTTGGAGTCTCACTCTGTCGCCCAGACTGGAGTGCAGTGGCACGATCCCGGCCACCGCAGCCTCGACTTGCTGGGTTCTGGCGATCCTTCCGCCTCAGCCTTCCAAGTAGTCAGAACTACAGGCGCGTGCTACCACACCCAGGTAATTTTTTATTTATTGTAGAGATGAGGTCTCACCAAGTTGCCCAGGTGGGTCTCGAACCTGCAGACTCAGGTAATCCATTCACCTAGGCCTCCCAAAGCGCTGGGATTACAGGCTGAGCCACCGATCCTGGCCAAAAGTTTAATATTTTAACAAGAGATTTTCTTCTCATGTCACTGGTTAAGCCATAGTATTACAAGACTATCTAATGTTTCTTAATTTACTATCCTCATTACATTCAGAAAGCTTTATTTTTTAAAATCTTTAGTGTAGCTCAAAAATCACTGAGGCAACTTTGAAAGCATAGTTATTCCATCATGGATAAATGCAAGGCTTTCAGCATAACTTTCTAGATTCATTTTTGGTTAAACATAAATAAATAAAAACCATTTAAGTTAATGAAACTGTCTACTCATTTAAATATGGCATTTGTCTGTGAAGGCACCCATCATCAGCACTGATGACATCCTTCTAATAATTCTGTGTTCCTAAGCAGAGTCCATACAATTAGAAAATCGTGGGTTTTCTGGATAAAATTAAAATAGCCTGTCTTTTATCTTTGCCCTTGACTTGCCCTATCAAGTTAATTTTCCACTTCATTTGTGTTGTGGGAAGACACACTGAGATCATTTCTGCTGAGACTTGATTGTGACCGTCTGTCCTCCAGAATCATGTGCAATGGTAAGAACTAAGAACTGTACTTGGGACCATGGCTAGAGGTAGAGCTGTCTACTTGGAGGGGATGCGGCTCTGGGCTGTCTTATGTCTTTCCTGCTGGCTGTACCTAAGGTTGCTTAGTTTCCTACTGGCCAGGAGAATCACTGAGCATGAGTTTCCTGATGATACAGGAGACTGGACATCCATGATGACACTTGTAGGAAGGTGTCTTGTCCGCTGTTTCCTTCTTGTCTCTGACATTCTGCAATTTGGCTTTCTATACAAGTCCTGGTGCTTATACCCTCTCTACACACAAGTAGTTTGACAAGACAAAGCATTCACTGATCATTCTTGTGAATGCTTTATTTATTCTGGTTCTTTGTGTAAGTAAAATGTCTGAACTTAAACACACATTAACATAGATTTTCATTGTCATTCATAATTAATGTAGACATTACTTGAAAAAAAAAGTTCTATGGTTCAATGTGTTTGAATAGCCTTGGGTTTGACAAATATAAACAGAGATTTCTTGGCTGTGGGACTTCACAGAACCTTTAGTATTAAACTGCTTTTTGGAAATCTTCGAGAGTCAAGTAGCATACACAGTGTTTCTTAAATTTATTTTATTGGTGAGGATGTTGCCAATATCCTATTCAAAAAATCATACTTGAGGAAATATTGATCTAGACGTAGAAGACCATCATAAACTGTACAGAGAACCTACCTCACTAATAAACAAATATCTTTTTAGATGAACAATTTTAGTTTCGGCATACTAAGACCTGAAATATTGTAAAACCAATGATATTTTTTTCTAATATGCAGTGATATGAGTGCTTGTCAAAAATGTTTGATGGAACATCACTTAAATAAGTGTAGATACAGCAATAGGATTTTGCATGACTCTGGTATGGTGTTGAAAAGATGCAAACTGATGTTACAGCCTACAACTTACTGGTTGAGTGACACTGGGACATTTTTAATATTAAAAAAAATAGTCTTTTTGTAAAATGTAAAGCTATCTCTTCTGTAAGAATTGAATGGAGTGGAAAAAATATAGTATGAAAATATAATAATATGGAAATTACTGTTATCATATTATTTTTATTAATAATAGTCCCTTGTATATGACTAAATCAATTCTTTTGGCCAACAATGAATAGGCTGCTCAAAAGTCATTCCTTTGCTTGTCCTCTGATACCTTGATTCTATAAGAAACTATGGAGAAGTCAGCGAGGGAACTGGCTCAGTCTGAAATAGAATACTCATGCCAGATGTGTGTACTTTACGTCACTGTAGCAGGGCTACCCACCTCCCTCAGGTCACCATAAGACTGCACACAATTTACAATTCCTCTGTTGGCCTAACATGACCGTATGATCAATTTAATAAATCTAACTTGTGGTAACAATTGAGTTAATATATTTTATTTGCTTTTATCACTTAGGTTTTTCCTGAATTTTTAAAAATGTGACTTTCTAGAATTTCTTTAAAACATTCAGAAAAATTACGTATTGGATGCAATGTAGTGGTCATATTAATTCCCATGATTGCTTTCAGCCAACCTCCTGTTCATGCTTTCTTGCTTTATTAAGTCTTCATGAATTTCTAGTTTTATCATAGCTCTGAAATACACTTTACTTTGAACCTGTAGAGGGAATTATTCACTTTCTAACATTGATATTTTATTTGAATTTTTTCACCTGACTTTTGAAGACGTGTTTGAATCTGTGTGTGGGTGTGTGTATGCAATACTGTACTAAAAAATAGTAACACAAGATGAAGTGTGGTGTCTAAGAAATTTCTCACCATAGTTGATGGAGCAAAAAGCTATTTCTGTGTAGAAAAGGAGATTGGTGCAGAATGTCAATAATCTGAGAGAAAATCACAATTTAATAGGAAAGCAAAGTTGGATGTAAAATATTGAATCTTTTTACTAATATAATTAATTTCCCTGGTAACGAAACAGCACCAAACTATATATTTGAATTTTTTAAAATAGAAATAAAGAAAATCAAGATTGGAAAATCATACCCAAGAATAATCATAATTCATGTGTCATGACTTTTTTTTTTTTTTTTGAGTCGGAATCTCACTCTGTTTTCCAGGCAGGAGTGCAGTGGCATGATCATGATTCATTGCAGCCTCAACCTCCTGGGTTCAAGCGGCTCTTCTACCCCAGCTTCCTGAGTAGCTGGGACTACAGGCGTACACCATGATGCCTGGCTACTTTTTTTTATTTTTGTAGAGACAAGATCTCACTATGTTGCCCAGGTTTGTCTTGAACTCCTGGGCTCAAGCGGTCCCCCTGTCTCAGCCTCCCACAATCTTCCTGCCTCAGTCTCCCAAAGTGCTGAGATTATAGGAATTAGCCACCATGCCCAACCCAACCTTGCCTTCTTAAGACAAGTTCTTTACCATATATCTTAATATCTAGTCAGTGTCTCCTTAAGAAGAAGAAAAGAAACAGTAAGCCTTATTCTGATGCCAGAAATTCAGCCTCAACTCTCAGGATCACACACTAGGCTCCTTGAGCTCATAATTTGGGATCCCATTAACAACCTTGCAAGAAAGTTAAAATAATGACATGCAATATGCAAGCTATCCGGACAGATAATGAATAATTCCAAGTATTTATCATCATTCTCCAAGTCATTCCTTTGAACATTAAGCTCTTCAATTTCATTCAGTACCAGTCTCTCCATAATTTACTTAAGCTGGATTCATAACAATCAAATGCAGAATGCCCTTGATTTATTCTCTTTTACAGATAAAAGTCAGCTCATGAAAGGTTATTTATGTGTCGTTGGGCAGAGGATACCAGTTAATGTTTCTTTCAGTTATCCTCTTTCAGACTTCCCTATGCTGGTTTCTGAATATAGCAGGACAGCTGCGGGGGGCGGCGGGGGGGGGGGGAAGGGGGTGGGCGGCAGATGATGGAAGGATGACAAAATGTCTCTACAAAAAATTAAAAAAATTAGCCGGGCATGGTGGTATGTGTCTGTAGTCCCAGCTACACAGGAAGCCCAGGCAGGAGGATTGCCTGAGCCCAGGAAATCTAGGCTGAGGTGAGCCATGACTGTGCCACTGCACTGGAGCCTGAGCAACAGAGTGAGAATCTATCTAAAAAAAAAAGAAATTGGAGAAAAGTAAAAAGACATAGAAATGGGACAACGTAGCAGGAGGTTTGGGGCAGCCCTTTCAAGGGGCAGGAGAAAGCTTATTTGAGAAGGAAGACACAAATCAGAAGGGACTCCCCTCCCCATGATCTGCTCTACTCTATTTCCTTTTTAAAGAATGGTCAGTTTCTGTAAAAATGTATATAAGGAACACAGGACACCTACCTTTTCCAGGAGCTGGCGAAGCTGCCTGCTTTTGGCATCCCGGGAACACAGGTTTTGTTCCGGAGCAACCACGGTGCAAATGCATCTGCCATCAGGGTCCTGTGCCGAGCTGTACACTTGCCACCCTTCCTTGGGGCTAATCTGAGTCTGAGAAAACCAACGGCAAACACAGAACACAGACCTCGTTACAGGAGAAAGAAAACGTATGGGGTTGTACGTTTCAAGCAAAACATTCTTTTTGATAAAGTTTACGTTTTCACGCCTTAGAATTAGATGAGAGAGTTTTTGTTTTGTTTTGTTTTGTTTTGTTTTGAGTTGGAATCTCATTCTGTCACCCAGGCTGGAGTGCAGTGGCATGCTCACCACCACTGCCACCTCAACCTGCCGGGCTCAGGCAATCCTCCTGCCTCAGTCTTCCAAGTAGCTGGAACCACAGGTGTGCACCACCACACCCGGGTAATTTTTTTATTTCTTGTAGAGATGAGGTCTTGCCAAGTTGCCCAGGCTGGTCTTGAACCCCTGGACTCAGGCAATCCTTTTGCCTCAACCTCCCAAAGTGCTGGGATTACAGACGTGAACCACCATGCCCATTTTGGCACAGAAAGATTAAACAATTGACACAGGCAGCACAGCCCCATCCAGTTCCACTTTTCTTAGTGTCCAAAAGGAGATCCTTTTTCTTCTTAAGATACCGTATTATTTCCTGTTTCTTGATCTCACACCATTTCCTAATGCTTTTTTGTCATATTTTGACATTTTAACGTAACTTTAGAAGCATTGAATACATCACGTGACGAGACTTCCTACATTAGAACTCATCCTTCTCAATAGTACATGGCAATTAGTAGTATATTCTTTTCTAAGACAAAGCCTTTTCCCAACAAGGGTCCCATGTATTGAAGATTCAATTACTAATAAAATGGGAAAAATATCATTGGTGATATGGGGTTAAAACAGTTCAATCAGCACTGTTTTGCAAAGGATGCAGTTAGAGCTTTTTTGGCAGAGTGTGCCACACTGATCTTCCTAAATGACTACTGGGTACTTATCACTCAACTGTCCTAGAACCCAAGTTTGAAGTGGTGACATTCCAGTTCTATGACGATTTATGCTTCTAGATGTTTCTCCTGTGCTGTCCATCAGAAACCTTCACGTCAGATAAACTGGTCTGTATGTTGTACAAGCATGCCATTTTTGTTCATATCTTTGTAATGCTCATTTTGTTTCTCCTCCCTGAAAGGCTTCTTTTATAAACCATCAGTTTATTCAGCCCATGTGATTTCTATCTATTCTGGAAAAATTGTCTATGCTATTCATTAGGCATTTAATGTATATTATCTAGTGTTGTTATCTGCTTTTCAGATGTCTTATTTCAACAATTAGCTTCTATCCAGCAATTAGAGATATGGATATTTCCTACTTGCCTTATCAAGTACGAGGATAAGCATCCTTATTTTTTGTCTAATTATTTTTCGGAAAGAACATCAATAAACTTCTAAATAATGTACACAGAAGACACTTAATTTTCATTATGCAGCACTGGAAGCAAGTTACCATAGTTAGATATCAAACTGCATATACTAGAAGTATCTGTATGAAACTTGGTGGTTTCATTATACTATATTATTTTCGCTTTCCATCAAAAGTTCCTTCCACTGTACAAACAGAAGTAGTTGTGGATGATGTGGATCACCCTCAGAGCACTCACTTTTTCAGCTGTTGGGAGTACAGTTGACTTCCTTTGGGGATTCCCTCGAGGTCAGATCCCATTTCATGGGATAGCTCCCTTCTGCTGACTTACAAGGGCACAAAGAAGTCCCTTAAGAAGCAGGAATTAGCCGGGCTCGGTGGCTCAGCCTGTAATCCCGCGCCTTTGGGAGGCTGAGGTGAGTGGATTGCCTGAGCCCGCAGGTTCGAGACCCGCCTGGGCAAGCGAGACCTCATCTCTACAATAAATCAAAAAATCAGACGGGCGTGGTAGCGCGCGCCTGTAGTTCCAGCTACTTGGAAGGCTGAGGCGGAAGGATCGCCGGAGCCCAGCAGGTTGAGGCTGCGGTGGCTGGGAGCGGCCACTGCACTCCAGTCTGGGCGACCGAGTGAGACTCCAACTCAAAAAAATAAAAATAAAAATAAATAAAAAAATAAAAAAGAAGCAGGAATTATTATCATTCCCATTTCATAGAAGAAATAATTAGCTGCTTGAGAACATAAAACTAGTAGGTATGGGTGCTACAGTGTGAAGCCAGGCGGGACCAAGAAGCACCATCCAAGAGAAATACGAGTGCCAATACGTGCCATTTTAAATTTTCTAGTAACCAAATTTTAAAAAGTAAAATAAACAAGTGAAATTATTTTTCATAAAATAATTTATTTAGTGGAATTTCTCAAAAATGTTATCATTTCAACATGCAATCAACAGAAAAATTACTCATGAGATACTTGACATTCTGGGGTTTTTCTTGGTACCAAACCCTTAAAACTGAGTATGCATTTGACACATATGTTACCTCTCAGTTTGGACCCGCCACCTCTCAAGTCCTCAACAGCCACATGTAGCCTCCCTTTTGGACAATACAGCTATAGAGTCAGGTTTTTAATTCCTATGCTACAGCCATACCAAAATGACTCTAAACATCCAGATAATTGTTCCTAAAGATTAATCATTAGGATATAGAAAAAACTACCTATCAGATGCTACAAAGATAAACCAACCATTTTTCACATGAATGTGTTTTTCCTGTGGAGACATGAGATAAATCGATGGGCCTCTTTCTGGCTCAGCTCTGAGTCTACTTAAACAGCCAGGATCTGAATTCTTCACCCTTCTTCTATCTTTCCTTCTACAGTTTCCAAGGATTTGTCAGATAGGGACTGTTTCTCACATGATCAGGAGAAGTGGGGGATGAATTCAGAGTCTAGAAAATAAGGTACAGATTGAATATCCCTTATCCAAAATACTTGGAACCAGAAGTGTTTGGGATTTAGAATTTTTTTTCAGAGTTTGGAATATTTGCATATACACAATGAGAAATCTTGGGAAGGGGACCCAAGTCTAAACATGAAATTTATTTATGTTTCATGTAGACCTTATACATGCAGGCTGAAAGTAATTTTATAGAATACTTTCAATAATTTTGTGTATGAAATAAAGTTGAGACCGTGTTTTCATTGTGACCCATTGCATGAGGTCAGGTGTGGAATTTTCCACTTGTGGCATCATATTGGTGCTCAAATTTTCAGATTAGGTATGTTCAACCTGCATTTCGTGCACTAGGCTGGAGAGGCTAGGAAAAGGAAGGATGAGAGAAGGGACTAGGAATGGGTTGGTGAACGGAGGTCAGCAGATAACAGCTACTGAAAAATACTCAGTGTTATGGACTGGTCTGTTTACCTACAGATTGGAGTGTTTTTCTGGATTGGGAGCAAATTTCTAATGAGACTGAACCAAACCAACTTTTCTCTCTGCCGATCTGCCATAGTCTGTGGGGTCTTCTGTCTCCAGAATTCACAGAGAACAGACAACATCTCCTGTTTATTCTGTCTCAGGTCTCAGCCCATCACATAGCCATAAACCAACACACAGTTCTTTTTATTTTGAGGCTTTTATGATAAAGCCTCAGGGTGCTGATAGGCATTCCAACAACAACCATGACCATATATTGGGGAAGCTGAAAATTATAAACTCAAGAAACTCATAAAGAGATCATAATCGCTGACCTTGATCTATTATGCAAAGCAAACGGTGCCAGAACTATCTTTCAAGTCTCTTCTTTTCTAACTCAATTTTTAGGTAGTTCATAGATATCTCCGATGCTGTCTTTTATTTCTGGGGGTTCAGACTCATCAACATTTCCCATGCCCTTTCTTCCTAGCTTTTATGCCTGAATATCCGGTTGGGATAGAAAGGTAAACTTAGAATTATGAATCATTAAAACCAGATAAGATATTAAAGATTATTAGGTTATCTTTTTGGTATTATAAAAGAACAAAACGCAAAGACTACCTACAAAATGGAGATTGAAACAGCTCAACAGAGTAGTTTCAATGATATAATTAAAGGTTCAAGCTGAGTAACAGGATGCGATTAATATATCTGGACACAAGCCCTGTAGTTTCAGCTGGGTTTCTCCTAACATTGGATACAAATCTCAAATACATCAGAAAATTAAGGCTTGTCACTAGGATAAATTTAGCTTTTGGATAAAGGGGCAGGGGCCACTCAATTATAATATTAAAATATTTTAACAGCAGTCCAAACAGTGATTATTCAACCTCGCAGCATTAATATGGATGCACACTTGCCAAGTGTTTGGCTAACTAGTGTGGAGCTTATCAGACAAGGCTCAGTGTCAGTGACTCTCTGGAACGAGGGAAGTGGAAAAGGTGAAGAGGGTTGAATGTTCATTTAGCATTGCCTCTGAAGTGCCAACTTAATAAAAGGAAATAATCCAGGCTTGTATGAACTTTCAATTGTCTTCTTGTAAGAATCATTGAAAAGAACCATGACCTTCTCTACTACACAGTTAGTTTGAGTGATCTAAACTATAAAAAGTCACCTTTCTTTTTGACAAAAAAAGGTAACTCAAAAGAGAACAAATCTCATATAAAAGATGAGTGCCTTACAGTCCTGTGGGTTTTCATGGAGACCTCTGTGTTGGGGTTAGTGATAAATACAGGAGGCTTTATGAGCGTTTCTAGTGCTGTCTTTTAAGGCTCCCATGCTGGTATTGAACAGAGGATCAAAATAAAACCATCTAGATCTTGGGTGGAAGGACATATTTAGATGGTTTTGGGACACCCATGAGAAAAGACCTGCTCTAATTTTAACTTATAAGAGCAATTATTCAGGTGTCAATGAACCTCATGTAATGGAAATAGCAGTCGTTTATGGAGTTCTACCCATTACTTGCAGGTCTTATTGGCAATTGTCTTTGAGTGTCATAATACCTGGGTGGAGTAGGTGATGTTATTCTGTTATTCAGGAAACTGAGACAGCGATAGGAAGGAAGTTGTTAAAGGTCCCACAGGGATTATCAAGGAGTAGGGAGATTTGTACAGATTTGCATGTTAATCACACCTGGAATTTATACTCATACAGTCTGTTTTCAGAGACTAAAGTTTAACCACCACCCTACACCACCAATTATTTGAATTCTCCTTCATCCACGATGATGACAACCCCAGTAACATTTTCTGAACTACTATAAAGTCCAGTATCAGGCCTGGAGGGTACATAGAGTTTATAACTAACCAAAGCATTACTAATCACAGTGATTACTGATGCGGTTCTCTTTGAACCTTTGGTGTTAATTAGAAGAACTAAATGAAGCATTTAGCAGTTTTTAATATTACAAAACTCATGAAATATTTAAGAATGCTCTAAATAGGAGAATTAAAATGATAATTTCAACAATTGTATTTTGAGTCTGGATTCTTTGCTTATAATTTAATTACAAAGCTGTGCTTTACAAGCATGAAACTATTGTTGGAGAGTTCTGCTAAAACTTCAGGGACTTTGTAACAGAAAAGAAGAATCCTGAAGTCCAAGAAGTAAAAGTAAAAATTAATCAAACAGTCTTGCATTTCAATAGGTTTTCTGCTTATAAAATCCCTTCTTGGTCGGGCTCAGTGGCTCAGCCTGTAATCCCAGCACTTTGGGAGGCTAAGGTGAGTGGATTGCCTGAGCCCACGGGTTCAAGACCCGCCCGGGCAACTTGATGAGACGTCATCTCTACAATAAATTTAAAAAAATTCACTGGGCATGGTAGTGTGTGCCTGTAATTCCGGCTACTTGGAAGGCTGAGGCGGAAGGATTGCCAGGGCCCAGCAGGTCGAGGCTCTGGTGGCCGGAAGAGCGCCACTGCCCTCCAGTCTGTCAAATAAATAAATAAATAAAATGAAATAAAATCCCTTCTTTTATATTAGTCTCACTTTTTTTGATCCAACTTCCCATAGAAATAGACAATATCGCGAGGTGAGGTAGTTCAAGCCTGTAATCCCAGCACTTTCGGAGGCCTAGCTGAGAGGATTGCCTGAGCCCAGGGGTTCAAGACCAGCCTGGGAAACTTGGTGAGACCTTGTTTCTATAACAAATCAAAAAATTAGCTGGTAGTGGTGACACATGCCAGTGGTTCCAGCTACTTGGAAGGCTGAGGCTTAAGGATTGCCTGAGCCCCGCAGGTTGAGGTGTGGTGGCTGTGAGTATGCCACTGTACTCCAGCCTGGGCAGCAGAGTGAGACTCCGGCTAAAACAAACAAACAAACAAACAAACAAACAAACAAAAAAAAAACCGACAATATCTAATTTTACTTATGAGGAAACTAAAACTCAACTAATTTAAGCATTTCCCCCCCAAGTCTCCTATTTAGTTACTGCTATATATGGATCTTATGCCAGTTTTCCCCAACTTTTAGCCTAACAATCTTCATGCTCCTCCTGTTGATAAATGTAGACAGATATCAATGACTGTTCCTGAGTGGCCATGAACAGTGCTTTAGAGGAGACAGCCCCCTCTGCAGTTGACAAGAGATGTACTCAGGGACGAAGAGAGCGTTATCCACATATTATGGATACATGATGGAAACAAGTGGCCACTGGCACCCCAGAGGAACAGTTAGCAGTAAGGGCTTAGTGAAATGCAGCCTTGGAAGGCGTTGCCATTGTTTACATCAGGACCCATATGGAGAGAATGGCAAAGGAAGAAGATGCTGATCTTTGAACAGAAGAAAACTGACCGATTTAAGATTGCTAGATTTTATGTGTTATGCAGATTTCCTGGCATTCGTTTCATAAAAGTACAGACTGAGGCAAAAAGGAATCTAGCTAATGAAAGTGGTTTACAGGTGAAGAATGAAGTAGGGTAGCTACCACAGGTTAGACATAGATAGACAAATTTCCCATAGGTAGGTTTTAGGAAGTGTTCAGAAATTTTTAAAATTACATTTTACTGCAGGCCAACCTGGCAGCCTACTCCACTCCCTTGGCAAATCAAAGGAAAACTCCATGGAGTGCAAGACTAGGACAGCCCAACCATTCAATTCATGGTTTAGCATAATAATCACGGAGAAAGTTTCAGGTTCTCTGCAGAAAAAGATGACCAAAGACTACCCCTTAACTGACCAAAGCCATAGAAATGATAATAAGACCACTTTTTAGCTAAGGAACTTGTGAATTGGAAATGTCTGCCAAATCTCCTACAAAAGACAATGTGGTCAGGAAAAGACCCCTCCCCTTGTCTCCTCCACCTATCAGGAGCCCAGAGATGTCAGTCTCTCTGGAGCCACCATTACCTGGACTCTATCTATTAGCATATCAATAATTAGGTAGCTAAACCTAGTTTGGAGTTGAGAGCAAAAGAGTGGTTTTTCTTATTTGAAAAACTTGCCCATGAAGCGTCTTTCTGCCATGAATCTTCCTTCTTCCTTTTTCTCTCTAATGAACTTTGTTTGAAAACTTTGCTGGCTGCTCTAAAGAATCCATAGGTTTTGAGCCACACTCCACCCAGCCTCAGGGAAAATAAAGCGGAAAGAAATCTGGGTATTAAAGCCTACTTGATTTAGAGTGGAAATACCTGAGTGATGAAAACCCTTATAAATTTTCTGTCTGAGGATAGGTTTGGTCTCAGAGAGTGAAAAGTGGTTTAGCATGCTAATGGCTTCAGTTTGTGCAGAGAAAAGAAATGTGAGGACAGGAATTAGAGAGATGTTGACAGACTACGCTAAAAGAAGCTGTGTTCTGGAGGACATGTTAATAAAGATGTCACCGCAGAGCAATTTTCTTGCTATTACTTATAAGAATCTGTGGGACTGAAATAAGAAATGCATACTCTTCCCACAAGGAAATCTCCAAACTGTTAGTAAAAAACAACTCTGAAAACAAAAACACCCCAAAGTCAAAGACATTATCAACTGTAGGTGGGTCACATTTGCTCATACCCTTTAGAAATCACAATGACTTGTTGAAAAGGACCTTTGAAGGCATATTTGACCCATGTTTTTCCATTCAGTTAAACTTCTACATATTCTCCTTGTGTTTTTATTTGACCTCTGTATAAAAGGTGTCTCCCTGCTTTATAAGTAGTCCCTCTCACTGATGAAAAATGAACTGAACTTCTTGTAATTTTCCCTCCATTGACCCTACTTATGCTTCAGGCACTTAAACAAGACCAAATCTACTCTCTTATCCTTGTGAAGGTTCTTCTATGAAAAGGCAATATCACATCCTCTGTCATGCTCAAGATTTGCCATTTTGTTCTCTCACCTGTCTTTCCTCCTGAATTTGTTCAGTTGGCCTATCATAAAATGAACACTGCCCAAGGATTTGAGGAAGAAAAGCAGTGAGACACAAATCAGGGAAGTCAGCTATCTTCATCCAGGATGAAAGCACATTAGTTGAAGATAAGAAACTTAGAGAGAGTCCTGGCAGTCCATTTCAGGCCACTCTACTCATTTTACTGAACTTTAAATGGACTAACTCATCAAAGTGTTTATTTATGAAGGGAAACCAGCTATATGTTTGAAAATGCAACAAAACAAATGGCTGATGCCCGCAGGTCCCTCGGAGCCTTCTTCCTTCACAGCAGTAGAGCTGACTATTTGAGAACAGTTGGCTTCTGCTGAATGTCCTCTGCGTTTTTAATTGCTCTTTTCCAGGTCCTTCCTGGTGTGAAGCCCACAGCGTGGGGGATTTCTCAGAAGCTCAGCCTCCAGGGGAGGTTACTCTGTATTCAAGAGAAGTGCCAAAGGGAGCCTGGCCTTCTGAGAGCTGAGGCTTCTCTTCAGACACCAGCTCCCCTGAAGGCTGATGGGCCCAGTGGACAGAACAGAAGGGGAAGAACAGAAAGAAAACAGGGGCAACAAGAAGGATAGGAAAATGTCTTAGGAGTCTAAGAAAAACAAGAAGGAGCTTATTCCCCTAATCAGGAGCTATATTTAGCTACTTACTGATAAAAACATCCTGGAAATTTAAAAACCTCTTTCAGGTTTTGAGACAATCAAATGTGTGCTGCTTATTTCAGAGATACCCGCCATAAACAGATTTTACTGTCATTTAATGATTTAAGCCTTATCTGTCTTTTGTTTTTATTTTTTCAAGTCATTTGAAACTGTTCTTCTAAAGGAAGACTGTGTACATATTTGTGTAAATCTGCATTTTTTAAAACCATCTGTACATTCCATGAACATTCATAAAACAAATTGTGTGTGTGTGTGTGTGTGTGTGTGTGTGTGTGTGTGTGTGTAGCATATACACAATTGCAGGCTCTTCCCATTCACACTGTTTAAAGTGAGAACATAGAGTGAGAAAGTTGAGAAGAGCTGGCTTACTACTCTACAACCTACTGGGCCAGGGAGTTGTTAACCCTTCCATCTGAGCAAAGAGCCTTGCCAGCCCTCTACATGGAAGAAGCAGTCGGAATCCCTTAGTTGTTTTAGAGGCAGCAGAAGAATCCCCTGGCCAGAAAAGTCACTTCCATTGCTTTTGCCACAATGCCTAAAATGCCAACAGAGAAGGACTGTTTTCTTTATATGCAAAAACCTTGGGGATAATTGACTTTATAGCATTTTCTGACACAGTTGAATGTGTGGCTTTTCTCTGACTCTGTGAGGCCAGGGGGATGAGGAAAGCTACTTTGACTGATGGGGGTGTTGGTGTGTAGGAAGGAAAAAGGGAGAAGCGTCCAGAGGCAGGAAACAATGTGAGCGAGACAGTGAGAGCCTAATGGGGTACCAGGGGCAATGAGGGTCAAGGGCTGGCAGTGGAAACCTGGATGAGATGATTTCCTCTGTAGGATTATAGTCATGTGACTTGGTTCTACCTACACTGAGCTCTGCCATTAACCAGCTGTGGAAATCTGATTAGTGACTTATACATTTCTGGTCAGTCTCCCCACTTGCAGAATGAGGAGATTGGGTTTGGTCAGTCATATTTCCAACGAAATTGTTGAAAGCTCTATGGTTTCTGTGGAAAAATCTTGACTGAACAAGGGGCTGATTGTGAATGGAGAGAGAGCAGAGGCTCTGTAAATACCTTCCCTCCACCATTTATTATTTGACCCATGACTTGTTAGATCCAGTATTTCCACTTTAAGTTTCATTCAAAAAATATTTATTCAGCACACATGATATAAGATTCAATTTGTCAAACAAAAACGGGGCTCTACTGCTAAAAATAGTCTGAAGCTAGCTGAGTGGATGGGTTCTCAGATCTTTTTCACCTTTCCAGCATTAACATTTTATAATCCTGATCTAAGAAATACAGATTCATTCATTCTTCAGCACAGACACCCTAAGGTATGAGCAAACATCTTGAATAATTAGGGAAATGTCACAGACATACTCTTCTGTAAAACATTCTTTTAAAAAATAAGCTTTTGCAACCTGATTTCTCCATTCCAGTGACTACCATTTACTGATTTATTGTCACTAGCCATAATGAAAACTTTCCAGAATACTCTGTGTGTGTGTGTGTGTTTACAAAGGGGAGACATCCAAAGTAAGAACTGTCAAACATATGCAGACATATAACAATGTGTTATACTTTTCAACTAACAAATTGTCAATCATAAAGTAAAAAGAATTAATTTATTTCAAACTTACAAGATAACTAGAAGTCCCAAAAGAATCATATATAGTTTTGGAAATATGATTCTCCTCAGTCAACAACAATGGAAAATAACCGGACCAATGTCTATATACACACAAAAAAGTACACATTAGAACCAAGGTGCCAAGTTTGAAATATAACTCATTCATTAGTTTTTTAGTTTACATTCATTTTTCTGAAAGAGTTAATTCAACAATTGAATTGTTGAATTCAGTTGTTTTTGAAAACAATCAGGACTTGGATATTGAAAAAAAAATTGGCTCAGTAGACACGAAATAATATAAACTTGTAATTGTTTATTGATGTCATGTCTTGATAACTTTACAACTACAAATCTCTTTTACATGCCTCCTGCAAGGCCATATCATGCAGGTAGGGAAGAGAATCTTCTCAGTAACGCAGGCGCTGAGGTATCTTATGTGACCCAAGAGACAAGAAAATGTAAAAACTTGTCAACGTGTGCCTCACATGTGCTCTACTGATGCCTCAAGCACTAGGAGAATCTGGCAAATTACAAAATTAACTTGGTTAGACTACACTCAGTTAATCACACATTGACTGATTATTATTTGTAGCTGCAAACAACTCTGGAAAAAAATGCTACTTTTCAAATCTGATTTTTTCTGATTCATTGGAGTAATTCCTGTAAAAGTAAAAGCGTCTGATTAATTATTTTCTGTACTTTTATTTGATAATAATTTGGGGAATTTTTTTTCCAGGAGATGTCCTTTATTGTAATTTATATTTTTTTTTGAAAAGCCGATAGTTTTCCTTTTTTTTTTTTTTTTTTGCAATGTCCTGCATATCGCTAACTGAACCTTGCTTCAAACTATTACAAAAGACTTTGTTAGAATGTGGGGAGGATTAAAAAACCATTCATTTTAGAGGAATGAGACTATACAAGATAGACTTGGGACAGGAAGTCTATAAAATATTAAACAATACATGAAGATGTTTTTTATCAAGTAAGTTTTTTACTGTTCATGTTTCTCAGCTTTCGTAAAGGTCTTTTTGGCAGACTTTAAGTTGTTGAGGGTTTTTAATTCATTTATGTTTAAAAGATGTTGGTTTTTCTAAATCCATTGCAAACAATCACAGGCATTGCATTTCAAGAAAAAGCTGCTGAAGCAAAACTGGATGAGATGGAATATACTCTGTAGCTTACTCTGTAGGTAAAATTATAGGGATTAATAGACATTAAAAGAAGTCATAAGAAACAAAACATATTTAAGAATCCTTCCACACTTCAAATCAACATAGTTAAAATAATGCTTGCCATCCTTAAGAATTTAATCAGTCTAGAATTCTCTTTCATAGCTCATTTCTCCAGCAGTCCATTTTGGAGGGAGGAGGGCGTAGCTTCAAAATGTTCATTAATAAATATCCATGACTAAAGTCACCCCATATACCACATCCCTGAAGCCCACCTGTAAAGTGCAAAGCAACATCTCAGCTTTTGCAATTTACAAAACAAAGCCCACTGGTTTAATGCACTCACTTCCCAAAGATGGATAAACCCACCGGAGTCACTTACTAAGGTCTCTGGCGTCGACAGCCTCGTGGTGTTCAGTCCCGCCAAGGATGGAAGAGTTTGGGACATCCAGTTTGAGATCATTGCCATGGTACTGAGCACAGCGCCAAGCTTCAGCAGTGGCGGACTCATTGCTGTAGAGCTAATGAGTTTTCATAGTGGCTGATTAGGATCCGGGCCCGGCAGGCAGCGGGAGGCGTGACTGCAGCGCCACATCCCCAGCATGAAAAGAGATCAACTTTTCCAGCTCTAATCACCCGGGAGAGCTCGCAGAACCTCCTTCCCTCACCCTGTGGGAAGTGCCTTGCCCTTCCTTCTCCTCCCTTACCAGACAATTTGCAGGATCATCAAACAAAATATTCTTGATGGAGCTTGGTTGGTAATTACCAGAGCGGAGGTTGGAGGGAGGGGGAAACGCGCGCTTTCCCAGCTACACTTTAGCCAGTTACCATCAACAGAGTCCATTTCCTCTGGGCTTTGTGTAAGTATAATCAGCTGCTCTTTATCCTTCATTAAAAAAAAAGATACACCTTTAAATGGAGGTCTGCCAAAGTGCACATTTCAGTCACCAAACTTAATATCTACAGATTTCCCTGGGCAAGGACAGAGTGCTTTTAGGAAGAGCATGAAAACAAAGTCTGCAAATTATTTCCAACATGATCAGATATTGAGAGCAGAAGATCAAATTTTTTAAACAGTAACCTAAAATTAGCATATTTATTTAAAAAATATATAGTCAAAGATTAATAGCTATGGCCTGTGGCAAACATTAGCTCTAGGTACATTAGTCCTTACAGCAGGACAGAAAAGGCAGCGCTGGAGGAAAAACTTCTGTTATAGACATTTTATGTTTTCCGTTTTGCTTTTGAGAATGAAGGCTTGGCTTGGTAGGTGTTCAGTCACACGGGAAACTCAGTAAAGTCTATTTTCACTTTTTGAGGAATGACAGGCTGATATTGAAAGTCTGTATCTTGAGTGAACCTGTGATTTATTTAAAAGAACGCAGGACTTAGGAAGTCTGAGGGTCTGGTCTCTGTTCTCCTCTAGTTAACTGTGTGACTGGCCAGTGACAACACTCTTTGCCTTTATTTTTTTCTACAATATATGGATGTTGGATGTCGTGCTCTCCTAGGCCCCTTCCAGCCTCAGATTCAATGATCTGTTTATTGGAGCTCTGTTGGCAAATGTAGTATATAAAATTCATGTAACTTTATTATATTCTTTTTGCAAATACTACAAATTGCCTACATCCAAATCTGAGGTCCCAAATGAAAATAATCAGAAGCCATTGTCTTGTATACTATATGTATTTTAAAATAAGAATATAGAGAGAAGCTGCAAGAAGAAATGGGGCTGAATGAAAATTAAATGAAAAGTCAGTCACAAAAAGGAAAAATATTGTTTTGATTCCTTTGGAGACTTCTGGATTTGTCTGCATCTGGAATTTTCAGCCAACGATGTATATTTTTCTTAAATCGTTTTGGCAGGAGAAATAAAGAAAATGTCTTCAATAAAACTGGGAGAGATATATATTTATAGTGTGTGTGCATGTTTTATTCTCAAAAACAGCTTTAGACTGGGGTGAATGTGAAGAGACTCTTGAAATCTTACTTGCATCTATTAGCTAAGAATACAGGTTACCTTTCTTTCCTTCAAATACATCCAAATTAATTCAGTTGACCTTTATTTTTTTAACCATAGTGCCCAGAAAACTAAATATTATTACTTTTTTCTTCTTTCAGAAATCATGGTATTGAGAAATCAATACGGATAAAAGCACAACAGTTTATGCATCAAACTTAGCAGTAACAGAAGGAATTCATAGGAAGGCCTGTGAAATTTTACATTAGTATGACAAGTGGTAATGACAGAGAACAAAGTAGATTTATAAATCTGATTTTGAAAAATGCATCTGGAACTCTACCTCACTTTAATAAAAGGGGGGAGGGTCTTTCCAAGAGTGTAATTTCCAAAATTGAAAGTTAATATACATGTAATTACTGGATAATTTAAAAAATAAGGTGGCAGATGATAATTATATTTATTAATGAACTATCAGTCAGCAAAATAATGACATCTTTAGAAGAATATAAGATTAAATGTCAAGGGAAAACAGTATTCTTATTTGCAAATTATAAAGAAAGGAAGAAATAAAGAAAAACAATACAAATGGAATGCTTCTTGCAATTTCCTGGAGATACAAATTACTAACACTAAAGAACTGAAGGAGAACAATGGTGAAAGTTTATGATTCGGTGATGTTTATGAACAACATAAAAGCGAAAATGTGTTGTTTATAGAACAGGTTTAAATGGCATGCATTGAAGTAGAAAAGCTCAAATTATAATGATTATTAGTTGTGGGAAATAAAAATAGCTACAATTTGCAAAGAGCTAAATAGTATGCAGTACTCCCATCATCTACCGAAGTGATTTCCATCTTAAAAGTTAAGTTTTAATTTGCAAATGGAGGAAGGGAATCTTCTGGGTAGAAGTAGCAGACGCTGTTCAGGGAAAGAACTCTGGTGACAGCAGGAGTTCGGCCAGCACAGTGTGAATGGGAATGGAGTCACCATTGACAATGAGGTGAGGCTGGAAATACACTAGGGGTTTCAGGGTCACTCCCAGGTAGCTGGACTTAATCTTGTAAGTAATGCAAGGGCTACAAGCAAAACAGTGAGGTCATGAGTCTGATGTCCTGAATCACTCCTTAGGTGCTTTTGTGAAGCAGAATAGACAGGTAGGGAGTATGAGAGCCTAAAATTAAAACTCTCAGTGGGGTTCTAGAGGATACAGGATTAAAGGAGAAATGGCAGTCCTTAGTGATTGAACAGATGTGAGAGGTGAGGTGGGGAGATTTTCTGGGGGAACCTCCAGGTTTGGGGTTTGGGCAGTGAGTGTCACTTATCAGGATAAGAAATACAGGTAGGAGTGTCACTTCAGGGAGAAGATAAACTTTATTGTTACATACCCATTGTGAGTCACCTCGGGTTCACAGGGTGACTGAATGATAATGGACCCAAACCTGGAGTTCAGAAAAGAATTAATTTCCTTAGGCTAAAGAAATGGAATGTGTTCTGCATTTAAGAAAAAAATGGTTAGCTTAGGAATATAGTCTTAAAACTGCAATGATTTTTATTTAGACTTTAATTTAAGATAATCTCTTGGTTTAATTATATAGGTCTTCCTTAAAAATAAAAAACAAATCCTACTATTACTAGTAAAAAAAATAGTGAATATATTACAAAATCCAGTAAGCTCACAGAAAATGTGACTTGACTACAGACTTATTTTCTTTTTAGAATTTTAGGGTGAATCAATAACTACCTACAATTGTGCATTATTGCTCATGGACTGCTGAAAGCTATTAATTAATGTATTTATTCATTTGATTTTTTATGGTAGCTTATCTTTTTTATTATTCAGAGACTATTTATGAGAGACTTACATAATACATAATTAATAAACAAATAAATATTGAGCAAAAAATACTTATAGGTAATCTTATGTAATATTTGCATGTTCGGTCGTTAGTATTTTATTTATTTTCCTTTATAGTTGGCACAAAATTTAAATGTCACTTTAATGCTCCATATATACATCCTAGTTTGGGGCTTATTTGTGTGGAAGGTATCTGGGAGTTTCTGAGGAACATGGCCTAGCTAGATATGAAAAGTCAAATACATGAAAAACCTGATGGTCGCATACAATATGGTAGAAAGTAACCAGTTGATGAGGTAGCCGTGGCCTAAAAGTTTGACTTTAGACAAAAGAAGAAGAAAGACTAAGATTGCTTGCTGCACAATAGAAAATTTAATAAGAAATAGTCTATATGTACTTTATTCTTACAATTTAAAACAAACGTTAAAATTGTGGATGACTTTAGGCAGAGAGGACAGTAGCTTATTAGACAGAGTTATAAAGATCTAAGTATAGGGTTGAAGAAATTATTGAAGGAGGAGGAGGAGAAAGAGGAAAAGAAGGAGAAGAAAAAAAGAAAAGAGAAGAAGGATAACAATTGGATAGCATGCCAAAAGATGAACTGTACTGACTAATAGGATGCTAAACCAGAGTGACCTCAAGAAGAAAAAAAAAACAGTGGACTCTTGTTAGCAAGTTAAATATGAAAGATAGGAAGAGTCTCAAAAAATATAAGAAGGTGAGAGACAGAGCTTGTGTTGTAACAACTTTGGGGATGCTGGATGCCCTGGAAGAAGGTGTGGTGTGAGAATAACCAGGTACATAAACAGCTCTCCACCTGCGGTGGCACCTTAAAGGCAGTTTAGAGAGGGGTGGTTTTCCAAGATTTTCCACTTACTAGCAAGGTAACATTGACTAAGTTAGTGTCTCTCAGCCTGCATTGTATCATCTGTAACATAGGGATAAAAGACCTATGTGGAATAGTAACTTGAAAGATTGAATGAGATAATATGAAGAGTCTGACAATTAGGTTCACTAACCAGCTTAGAAAACTTGCTCCATACCTCGTTGCTGAATATCACCACAGTCACCTGCAAAACACTCCTCTTGGGAAGCTATGCACTGATGCCAGTGCCTAGTCCACCTGTCAAAACAATTTTGGAACCCTTTTTCTGGAATGGCCATCAGAGATGTCAACCTTATTTGATGAGGTCTGACAGTTAAGTTCAGGAACTTGCCTCTGTGCACTTATGTTGGCAGCATGTACAAATAACTGTTGGAACAATCTCCCTACACAGCTGACCTGGCCCCCAATGACTTTTTTCTTTATGTGAAGCTAAATTTTGAGAGGTAGACATTTGATGACATTCAGGACATCGAGGGTAATACGACGATGGGTCTGTTGGCCATTTCAGAAAAAGAGTTCCAAAATTGCTTTGATGGATGGACTAGGTGCTGGCATCGGTGCACAGCTTCCCAAGGGGAGTCCTTTGAAGGTGATAAGGGGAGTCCTTCAAAGGTGATCATAGTGGTACTTAGCGATGAGGTATGTAGCACTTTTTCTAGGGTGAGTTTGCGAACTTGATTGTTGGTCTGTGTATATTTGAAAATGCCTATGGCATGTCATATGCTCCAAAAATGGCAGCCCTATTTATGGTAAGAAATACTATATATGTGGGGCAGGCCAAAAAGAGTAGATCAGCTGCAGGAACAATTAGGCCTAGAAAAGGTGGAACATTTTGCAGCTTGGCAAGGGGGTAGCTGAGTGAAGTTCGGAGTATGGTCTGTGCTGTCTTGCAATTCAGTCACTGTGGGTGAAGAGAATAATACAAGTTTGCTGCATGATACTGTCACTCTGGTTCTGCGGTTCAGAGTCCAACTCAAAATAGAGAAAAGGGACTGGTGGATGTTCTTGCTTCCTCTTTCACCAAGAAGTCGAATCAACTGCAAGATCAAGCCCATAAGATCCCATTACCATATCCCCCTACTTCCTCACATGTGTCCATATACTCGACTTTTTCTCCGGTTGCCATGGTCACATTGACTGTGTCCCTGGGTAAGGTTGATCTCTCCTCTGTGTACTAGATCAGTACCTTTCAGACTATCGTGCATAGGAATTACCTATAAGCTTGTGAAGATCCAGATCCCAAAGTTCCACTGGAGTCTTTTAGCTCTAGCAGAGGGCAAAGTAATTTGTGTTTCTGACAAGCTCCCAGGTGATGCTGATGCCACCGTTCTTGGCCCACCCTTGGAGTAGACTGCCCGAGGTCTTATCTTTCTTGCCTCTCTTGATTATTTCTTCTTTTTCTAGCATCAATAAATTTTCCCCCTTTAATGGATCATTCCCAGCAGCATATAAACACCACCTAATATTTCCTATTTTAAGTATAAACAAACACCACTTTCCCCATCCACTTTCCCTCCAGTTATTCCTGCATGTTTCACCTTCCCTTTAGGACATGTCTTCTTGAAAGAGTCATTTACATACACCGTCTTCAATTTCCCTTCCTACTTAGGTGTTTGTCTATACTTCTTTACTCCACCTACATGGCTCTTCAGTGAGGCTCCAATGACCCCCACATTGCTACATCTAACAGTTAACTCTCAGTCCTCAACTTTCTTGACACGAGTGGCATTCGTCAGAGTTTTTTACTCTCTCTTTTGTGAAATAATATCTTTGCTTGGCTTCCAGGACAATACACTCACCTAGTTTTTTCTCCAGCTTTCTGACCTTTCTTTCTCTGTCTCTTTTGCTGATTCTTCCTCATCTATATGCTAATTGCTCCCAAATTCATTTCTTCCTGGCAGACCTCTCCTATCAATTCAGACGTGCATATCCAATTATCTACTTGACATCTCCACTTCGATGTTTAATAGACATCCTAAATTGAACATGTTAAAAAATGAGCTCCTGTGATGACTACCTGCCCCCAGGAAACAAAACAAAACTAAACAAAACCCAAACAAAGAAACAAAAAGCACACACATATAGCCATTCCTGCCATCTTCCTCATTTCACTTAATTGAGAGCTCCATGGTGAAGTTGCTCAGGCCAAAAAAGTTAGGTTTCAGTTTTAACTTTTATTCCCCCCACATCTCTTATCAATTCCATCAGCAAGTTTTCTTGTCTCTACTTTCAAAATATATCCAGTATTCAACTATTTTGCACCATCTGCACTGTTACCATACTATTTCAAGCCATCATCATCTTTTATCTGGATTATTACTAAAGATACCAGTTATTGATCTTGTATCACTTCAGTTCATGTTTAATGCCCCCCTTCAGCCAGATGATGCTGTTGAAATACAAATCAGATTATGTTATCCAGAGCCTAGATTCCCATTTTCCCCATGGTAAAAGTCAAAATAGGTTAGGGACCACTTTATTCCTGGAATTCAGTGCTCTGTCATTTTTGCTTGAGGCTTCAGCATTGTCTTAAAAGTGCTCCCTAATGAAGGAATGAATTTAGAATGAAAAACATTCCCCACTAGCTTGCTCTATAAAATTCTGAGTTATCTGGCCTCCTTTATTTTAATTCTTTTTCTCTAATCTTATTTTTTATCAACTCTACCTTTTGTTCATGCTGCTGGAGCCACTCTGCCCTCCTGGCTGTTTCTCAGAGATGCAGGATGATCTTCCACTCCAGGGTCTTTGCATTCGCTCTTCTCTGGTGGAATTTCAATCTCCCAGATATATTGTCACTCCCTCCCTCACTTTTTTCCCAAGGTCATCCTCTCACAAGGCCTTTGCTGACCATACCACCTAAAATTTCTATTCTTCTCATCTGGTTGCCTCATATTATCGTTTCTTCTTTATTTTGTTTTGCCTTAGAACTAGTTAGCATGCTATATATTTTATTTATTCATCTTGCTTATTGTTTGTTTTCTTTACTGGAAGTTCCATGAGGAAGGAATGTCTTCTGTTTTGGTCACTGGGGTATTCCCAAAGCCTAGAAGAGTGTCTAGTACATAGTCGTTTCACAACACATATTATTAAATGAGTATCTTACTATTTAGTTCCCAGCCTGCTCTCAATTTAGAAAGAAGACCATATTAGTGTAAATTTACAATAAAACTTGTTCTTAGAAAACAAGCTAGTATATTGAAGCACTGCATTTTGCACATGTATTTTTATGTGTGCATAATAGATGCACATGTGGGTGATGAATAGTGTAAGGTATTGAAACATTATGTTTATAGTTACAAATGATTTTTTTTCTTCCAATTTTCAGATGTAGAATGCAAGCACTTTTGGGCTAAGCCAAGAAGTACCGGCTCCAACTTTGATTCTGTCTTCTCTTGATAAGCTAAAGGGTCACTGGAACCTTAAATAAATACAGAAACAACTTTTTCTTTCTATTGCCTTTGGCTTATCAAACTCTTCTCAAATAGCATATGGGAGAGGGAAGAGACCATAAGCAATGGAAGGAATGTATCTTTTACTGGTAACATTTCACTATCTGTCTGTATAGCAAACATCATGCTGTATACCTTAAATATATATAATTTTTTGAAAAGACAAGACAGATTTTTCAAAACCTAATTAGAGAAGATAAAGATATGAGTGTCCATTCACCAAACTATCCTTCAATTTGACCCTTGGCAATCAGTTAGAGACCACTTTACTCCTAGAATTCAGTGCTCTGCCATTTTTGCCTTGAGGCTTCAGCATTGTCTTAAAAGTGCTCCCTAATGAAGGAATGAATTTAGAATGAAAAACATTCCCCACTTTCTTTAAAGGAAGGATTTCTGTCCTCTCATCTTTGCCTTCATCTGTGAAACTGACTGATGCTCTCTAAGCCCGGGGGATCCTCGCTGGCAGCTGTTATTGCTACTTCAAAGGAGAAAAAAATGCATGTGTGGGAGAGGAATATATTCAGAGCAAACGTGTTTTTTTTCCCCCCCTGACTTTCCACTGCAAATTGAAGAAGTGGGAAAATATAAATCCAGATTAGGCTAGAGGAAAGAGGAGTAGAGGGTGGTGTGACCGAGAGACTCTCAGCTTATTGACCACCTTGCTCTGGGTCTTGGGGTCTTCAACTGGGAAATAAAGATAAGCTGAGTTTCCCATGCAGTCCCTTCCATAATAAAGTGGTGGTCTCAAGCGCTCCATCTGTGACCCTGCAGTCTCACACTCAGCTAGCTCATCAGTCTCTGTTCTGGCTGCTGTAGACGACTCGCTGTGTGATCTCCCAGAGGTGTTCTCATGTGTGAGTTGGGGATAATAAGGCAATCTAATTATTTGGGGGTAATTGTGAGGATAAAATGAACTGCTACATATAAAGAACTATCTGTGGGACTCGCACATGATCAGCTCTCAGTTAATACCTGCAGTTGTTATTCCAGGGCAAAAAAGATGGTCGTGTATCTTCATGGAAAAAAGAATAAGGACAAATATTCTCAGTGATAAAGAAGTGAAGGTTATTGAAGTTTTAGTAGATTCCCAATATAATGGCTTTCCCCCTTCTTTTTCTTTCTTTCTTTCTTTCTTTTTCTTCTTTCCCTCCCTCCTTCCTTCCTTCCCTCCTTCCTTTCCTTCTTTCTTTCTCTCTCTCTCTTTTTTCCCTCCCTCCCTCCCTCCTTCCCTCTCTCCCTATCTCTTTCTCTCTTTCTTTTTTAGTAGGAGACACTGTTGCCCAAGCTGGAAAGCAGTGGCATAATCATGTCTCACTACAGTCTCGACTTCCTGGGCTCAGGCGATCCTTTCACCTCAGCCTCCTGAGTAGCTGGGACTACAGGTACTTGCCACCATGCTTGGCTATTTTTAAAATTATTAATGTTTTTCTTGTAGAGACAAGGTTTCTCTGTGTTGATCTTGAACTCCTGGGCTCAAACAATTCTTGGCCTTGGCCTCCCAAAGTGCTGATATTACAGGTGTGAGCTACTGTGCCAGATCAGGGCTTATCTTTACAGTTTTAAAAGTATAAAATATTCAACTTTCTAATGTGATTTGCTCATAGGATTAACTTCCAACAGTATACTAAAAAGTTTATAAAACATGCTCATCCCACAGGCCCGCCTTGAGAAGTTTCCCGTTTAAGTCTACCTGTCAGATGCTATTCTAAGAATTGACATGTGTAATGTCATGTAATTCTCACACAACCCAGATGAGGTAGGAAGGCAGGTATTGCTATTATAACCAGTTTAGAATTAAGGGCCTGAGGCACTGAGAGGTTAAAGTACTGTAGCTGAAGCCGGGCTTGGTGGCTCAGCCTGTAATCCCACGCCTTGGGAGGCTGAGGTGAGTGGATTGCCTGAGCCCGCAGGTTGGAGACCCGCCTCGGCAACTTGGCGAGACCTCATCTCTACAATAAATCAAAAAATTAGCCGGGTGTGGTAGCGTGTGCCTGTAGTTTCATCTACTTGGAAGGCTGAGGTGGAAGGATCACCGGAGCCCAGCAGGTCGAGGCTGCAGTGGCTGGGAGCGGCCACAGCACTCCAGTCTGGGTGACAGAGTGAGACTCCAGCTCAAAAAAAAAAAAAAAAAGGTACCTTAGCTGAGGTCTCAAAGTTAACAAGTGGTAAGGCCTATACATGAAATCTCATGGTCACATTCTAGAAATGGCGTTCTCAGTTACTACGTTATCTCTGTCTTTCACACATACACTCAAACTCATACTCCCCTTTACACACAACCACAATATTGCAACCAATATGGATTTTAAATTTTATCCTATTTAATTTTATTTTAGAGTTGTGGGGTTTGCAACATAAGTAGGCTGCATGCAGGTGAAGTGTGGGTCTCTAGCTGGCCCCCACTCCCCTGGTAGTGAACCAGGTACCCTTTGTGTTGTCACATGCTCCCAATCCTCTTCCCTTCCTCTGACTCCTAACAGTGCCCAGTGACTGCCGATCCCACCCTTGTGCTAATGTGACTAGTGTTCAAGGCCCACTTATGGGTGAGAACATGTGGTAGTCAGTTATTTGTTTCTGTGATAGTTCACTTAGTATGATGATCTCCAACTGCATCCAAGTTGCTGCAAAGGCTATAATTTTGTTCAATTATTTGGGTGAAGTATTGCAGTTTAGTAATGTGCCCGCTCTCAGTAGATAAATGCTTAAAGCTGAGCATAAAAAATTAAACATTCCATGTCTTCTCTTACTGAGTTTGTCTTTTAACGTGACAGAGCAAAGCCCTCACCAGGGAAACACTGATGCTCAGGTAAGTGTTTGGTCTCTGCTTCATTTTCACTGGAATCTATTTTCAGATTTTTCTAATTCACCCAACTCACTGGGGCAGACTGAAGTGTTAAATTATTGCCAGAAGCTTTCCTGAAAGAAATTGTTTAGGAATAGAAATCTCAAAGAGGTTGGGAAATTGCCTGGCGATCAAAAAGGAGACTGTTTCAGTGGTAGCGTGAAAGAACAAAATTGGGTCTTCAAATGTGCAATTTTCTGAAAAGTTGTCATAAGTTATTTCATAAAGCTTATCTCCCTCATAGAATTTGAAATGTATGTTTAGCAGGTACCAAAAATCTGCTGGTAGTAAACAACCCTAAATATCAAAGTATGAAAGAAGATTACATGAGTATCCTGTTCTTTAAACAAATTCACATCAATAGCAGGAGATTACAGAGTTGGCTTTTATGTAATAGCATTAGCTATATGGTCTGTCATCATTGTCCTCTCATCAATATGTGTAGTCAAGGTTGTTTGATGATTTGAAAGCTCTTGGCAGAAAAACATAGTTCAATGTAAACATCTAATGATCTAGACTTGAAATAAATAAGGCACACTTTGTCATTGAAAGTGTCTTGAGAGTTATGCTGTTTTATAAGAGAGGGTCACAGAAACAGTTAAGGCTGGGTCATTAAAATAACCATTATATAGGTGAAACTGTACAAATTCTTTACCTCATTAAGTTGCCCTTTTGTTCTAATGTGATTTAGAAATATTAACCTTTTAAGAACCTTTCTAAAAGGAAATAAATAACTTGCCTTAAAAACAACTCCCTTTGTGAATACTCATCTAAAAGAGGTCAATGACATATAAAAGTCAGAACTTAGCAATAGATAAGTAAAGGAAAGGGTGTTGAGTTGGCACCTCGTCTCTTGTTATTGAAATTAAACAGTTGGGTTTTCCTGCTTCCTAATATTTTTTCTTTCTCGCCACATTTTCCACCTTAATTGTGGAGTAATTTTTGTTTGCAGAAAAACATAAGCACATAAGCAGAAGTATGTTATTACTCTCTCACTGACCTTTAAAGGCACTGATCTATGAAGTATTTATTAAGTGCATTCTTCGAGCCAGAAATTGTACTATGCTAAAAATTACAAGATTAATTTGATTCAGCCTCTTCTTTTTGGTGATGTACCAATCTGGAAATGCAACTGAATACAGTGATGGTGTATATTAAAGCCAAATCATTCCAAACTTGTAGGTACCTACAGCAATACAGTAGAATGAGAAGGGAGGGTTACAGCCATGTGGTGAGATGGTCAGGTTAGGCCATCTCAACAGAAAATACAATGTTTAAGCTAGTTTTAAACATTCAACTCTTAATTTTTAATTAACTCAGGGAAACTGAGATTAAAATTTGCCATTGGCCTTACAATAAGATAAAATGTAAGTCGTAAGGAGTGTTGTCTTATGCTCCAAACAGTAGAGATTTATATTTGTTAGCCTGTCCTCTTGTCAATACACATCTTTTGCCTAGTATTTTTCATTTTAATCTGTCTTTCATTAATACAAAAAAATTGTGATATTTACCTAGAGCATAATGTTGGGCTCCTGAGTCTAAAAAGATTGTACAGAGGAAGTGATCATTGTTATAAAAACAGTATTTTTCTTGAGAAGTAGGGCAGACAAACAGAAATATCTGAGCTCTTGGAAGACCTTGCATTATCAAGAAAATAGTTTTAAAATTTCATGGAAATGTCAACAAGAAGTAGTTGGAATTCTAATATTTACACATTATGAGTCATAAAGTCAGTGCTAACGCTTTAATTCTTTTAAAGCGGCTTCTTGTCAGGTCTCTCCAGAAAGGTACATAGACACTTTATAACATGAAGAGCGTTGAGATATTTTTCATTATTAAAAGTGAATTGACTTTGCAAAGCATCCCCCCGCCACCTTTTCCTCTTTTGACTCCTTCTCTCTCTTTCTTCTTTCCTTCATCTCCATCTCCATGTATTTTTTTTTCCTTCTTTTCTCTCTTCTCTTCCACCAAACTTGACAGAATCTTTTTTAGGTGTCCTGCATTTGAGTAGGGTTTTCCAGAGTTCTCTAGGTGGTTCTGATCTGCTCCCTATGTTTTATTACTGTCTAGGCTGTATGGCTGCAGTGTAAGCATAGATAATTCTGATGATCTGCACTTTGTATTTGGAAGTTCTGCCTAAACTCTCCACTCCTTCAACGCTGTTTTAAAACAAAACAAACAGATCCTTTCTTATCTTAGCATTGAAACATGCATGCTTATGCTATCATTTATCTCTTACTGCAATCCACAAGGTTTTCAAAAAGTTATTGAATTTAAAACTGAGAACTGTTTATACCTGCTGTTCAATAGTGGTGGCATACCTTTCATGCAAACCTCATTAATAGCATTTTCTGCCGGGCTCGGAGGCTCAGCCTGTAATCCCGCGCCTTTGGGGGGCTGAGGTGAGTGGATTGCCTGAGCCTGCGGGTTCGAGACCCGCCTGGGCAAGCAAGACCTCATCTCTACAATAAATCAAAAAATTAGCCGGGCGTGGTAGCGCGCGCCTGTAGTTCCAGCTACTTGGAAGGCTGAGGCG
>CAUYQG010073148.1:0-42783 GCA_963574415.1 Tarsius wallacei | reverse complement strand
GAAGAAACCTAGCCACCATTATGGTGAAAAGCATCCTTTTATTCCAAGCAAAACATTTTAATTATAACAACAAACTAGATCTTATATAATAATAACGCTATTATAGCTATTATAGCAAGCATAGATTAAGTGCCTGCTTATCCCAAATACTGCACAAAGTGCTTTATATTTTCTCACTTAATTCATAGAACTCAAGAAACAGGCTCAGGGAAGCAAATAACTTGCCCAAGGCCACAACTAGTCAGTGATGGATATAAGATTCAGATATGGTTTTGCTGATGCTTAGGTCAAGTAACTCTCTTTTTAAGATTGTGTTTACTTATTTTTAATAAAGACTGGATCTCACTCTGTAGTTCAGGCTGGAGTGCAGTGGCACATTCATAGCTTACTGTAACCTTGAACTGTTGAGTTCAAGCTATCCTCCTACCTCAGCTACCTGAGTAGCTGGGACAACAGGACACCACAAATGGCTAATTTTTAATGTTTTTGTGTAGAGATGGGTCACAATATCCTGGTGTCAAGTGATCCTCCCACCTAAGTCTACCAAAGTGCTAAGATTACAGGTATGAGCCACCATGCCTGGCTCCAAGCAAATTTGTTTAAGAAATCTCCCTTTTCTTTTCCACAGACAACTATGTTCATGTTCAAACTTTTTCAGCTGCTCTAGCCAAAACTTCAAAAAGCTATTAACAAATCCAGAAGCCCTGCAAAGAAAGATAGTCACAAGTAATAATAATTAATATCTTACTTATACACCAATGCCTATATAACAAATACTGTGCTAAGTGCTACATATTAACTCATTTAATCTTTAACAACCATATAAAATAGATGCCATTATTTCTCATTCTATAAAATGGGGAACCGAGACACAGAAAGGTTGAGTGACTTGCTCAAGGACATGCAACTTTCCCAAAAAGTAACTGAATAAAGATTTGGAGCCAGGCAACCTGGCCCCAGAATCTGTATTCTTAACTAAGATACCATACTGCTTCACCCCTTTTCTCCTCAAACTTGGGAAGAGAAAGAGAATGTTGAAGACCAAAGATGTACAAGTAAATGGGAGACTCTGATATAAAAAAAAAAATCCTTGCTCAAGCAAAACCCCTAAATTTCCTTGCACAACTGCTCTCCTCTATCCATGCCACTAGAGTTCTCCTGTAATGAGCCACTTTGAGACTTCACATTCTCATATTCAGCACTCAAGCCGTGGCACTGCACAACTCCAGGGCATGCCACCCCTTGAGTTGGGCAATGCAAAGCTAAAGCAACAGTACACCTGGGTTCTGCTGACACCTACAGTCATACCTATTGTTCTGCAATGCTGATCATCTCTTTTAGGGTTGGATCCTGTTGAAGCAAGTTTTGAAGGCACTCCTGAAGAGGTGCGACTTGATCCCTCTGATGCTGACTTTGTTGATGTGATTCACACGGATGCCGCTCCCCTGATCCCATTCATGGGTGAGACCCATGGTGCTCCGGTTGTCAGCATGTGAGATTGTGTTTTAACCACGAGAGCTCACATCACAAAAGCTCATTGCTGTTCCAAACATTTCAGGTTTTGGAACGAACCAATTGATGGGTCATCTTGACTTCTTCCCCAATGGAGGACAGGACATGCCAGGATGCAAGAAGAATGCTCTGTCGCAGATTGTGGACCTAGATGGCATCTGGGCAGGTAAAACTGTGGTGGGGGCAAGTGGAAAAGGGAAGGCATCATTTCTCTGGGGTGAGCAGCATCTTTCCATCACAAATCTTAAGAATGAAAACATTCCTTTCTAAAAATATGCAATTCTCCCTTCTGGACATTATGTCTGAAAAGTGTAGCTACATATCATTTGTCATATCTCAACTCTGCTGATTTTGTACTTCCTTAAAACATTGTTGTGGATGTCCTAGAGTGTATAGGCAACAAAGAATTATAAAACTGTTGCTTAAAACTATAACTCCAATAATCAATTGGTAGTTAACAGAGAAAGGAAATACTATAAGAGTAAATACCCTGATTATAATAGCTATAAGATAATTTTTCTGCAAATTATCTCTTAGGAATATGTGATATGGTTCAAACTTATGTAGTGAGCTCTAATTCAGTAGCTAGAAATAAACTATTCCCAATGGTTTACATGGCAAAGCCATTTGCACAATGACAGCCACAGCTCACCTACGTTGAGTAGGAATGAGGAACAACATGACTGCTATTCCAGGTGTTTATTCTCTATTGTTGATCTAGCACACCTGGGAATGAAGGGAATCCTTCCTCTACAGTTCTGATCTCTATCTAATGAAGTCAAAAGACAATATACTGATAAAATTTTCAGCCAAACTTGTCATATGGCACCACATAAGTTAAAATTCCTAGCAGTCTAACCAAATCTAATGAGTAAAGACTTTTGTTGAATTTGATCAAAATGGCTTGACAAGTATGGATGCCATCAAAACAAATATTAAGAATGAGGACATCTTCCTAGAATGAAAGGACTAATTAAAAAAGGAAAACAGGAAAAAAAGAGATGAAGATATGAGCACTTTGTCTTTCACAGACTTCTGAAAGTTTGTATGGATATGGCAGCCTAAACTCTCCATCAGCACTGGCCAAGCAAGTGCAGGCCAGGTGTGCTATGACTTTTGCCACTTGGCAGGAGTCGCAGGCTACCAAGGAAGGTTACAAGAAAGATCATGACACTATGAGAGTGGTGCTTTCACAAAGTCACCCAAAGTTATTCAATCCTCCTTTTCATTTGCATAAGTACAGCATGAAAATGTTCTTGCATTGGCTTTGTCATGTCTGGGGGATCATGTCACACCTGGCCATGTGCCTGGGACACAAGATGACACAGAGGTTAGAGGAAAGGGCTCAAGCACCGGATGGGCTTGGGTTTAATTACCAGCTCTCCCAATTACTAGTTGTAATTAGTAGATCTTTCTGTAAAATAGGAATAATATGGTAATGTATAGATGTAAATAGGAATGATATGGTACCCGTCTCCTAGGAAAGGAGATGATAACATAGACAGTGCGTATAAAGTGAACATTGTTTGACACACAGAAAGCACTCTCTATATGTTAATTTTCATTATTGTGGGTGAATATTGAACTTATGTTAAATTTCTGAAAATATAGCCCCACTTTAGAACCATCACAATTGGAGAAACAGAGGCAAAGAAGCTGTCCCAGCCAGCCCCCCAACAACTGGTGCAGACTTCTTCATTTGTTTCCCCAGGAACCCGGGACTTTGTGGCTTGCAATCATCTAAGAAGCTACAAGTATTACTCGGACAGCATCCTTAACCCTGATGGGTTTGCTGCATACCCCTGTGCTTCCTACAAGTCCTTTGAATCTGTAAGCTATTGACCTGCCTTGAGCAATGGGTACCACCCACTGTGGGACTGCCTGTTGTATTTGGATTTGCAATGCCTTCTCAGTCTGTGTTTTATATTGCCCCTCAGAGTTTACTATCCTGTAGAGTAGAAAAGGGAAACAAAAAACTTTAGAGCAGGAGGTGGCTAAAATTCTAGATGAGATGAGTCATGTGGGAAAGCAAAACTCTGGCAAATCAAGAGAAAGCAGGCAATTCAGTGATCTAGAAAGGCATCCTATAGGAGGCAAAATTTGAATCTGGCTTGGAAATGGTCAAGTTTGAAAAAAGAGGTGTGCACATTTCTAGCAAGGACAGAGAGGAAGAATATGTAAGAAAAGAATTCACACACCAGAAAGAAGGCAAAATGTTTGCTGGGGTCCCATGTGCCAAGCTGGCAACAAGGGGAGAGATGGAAGGTGATAGGGTGGAGCCTGCCTATTCTGGCTTAGGAGAGCCAGCATGAGCATCCATTCCCAACTCCACATTACGTGAAATCCATGTTGGTAGCCTGAAATTGGCCATTGGTCAGAGTATTTACAACACAGAAATTAGCACACACTATATTCAGGGCTTTTTTGTCCCAAAGAGTAACAACTCACCAGTCAATGAAAGGTACAATTGCTCTAACCTGGGTTCCAGGCATCAATATTTTTTAAATCTCCCCAAATTCTGATGTGTTATGCCTAAGTGTTGGGAATCCTGCTCTGGATAAAAGTCATTTAGAGATTACCTGTTCCAACTTCCTCCCTGTTGCAAATGAGAACATTCAAGCTGTAGGAAAATTGAAAGTGTCTTCTCCCCAGATGTATTGGTCATAAAGAGACAAGTTCATCTTACAGTCCCCTCTATCTCTCCTCCTTAGAACAAGTGCTTCCCCTGTCCAGATCAAGGGTGCCCACAGATGGGTCACTACGCTGATAAATATGCTGGCAGGACAAGTGAAGAGCAGCAGAAATTCTTCTTGAACACAGGAGAAGCCAGCAATTTTGCTCGTAAGTTGCATTTTCATTGCCTGCCCAGGTAAAGAAAGTATAGTTTCTATTACACATAAATGGCTTGCCTCTAATTTGAAATAGCTGTGGGTATATTTTGATTGTCTTAGAAAAGGACATATCCACCCAAACTATCCCATTTAAGACTCCGCTGAGGATGTACAAAGTTTGCATTTCTTCTGTTTTATTTCTATGTCATGAAATGAGTGGAAGCAAATAGTGTAATTAATGGGATTAATGAAAGCATACATTAAGCATGTGTTTATGTAAGCAAATAGTGTAATTAATGGGCAATTTGCATGTCTTTGTTAACAACTACCCTGAATTTTTACAGACCATTGTCCCTTCACAGTCCATTGTTACTTCAGTTTTAAAGATTGTGTCATACATGCTTGTTCTTCCACTCATCCAGCAAACATTTATCTAGTACCAGCTTTTGGCAAGTTGTGACCCTTAAGAAGCCCAGCTCCATTCTACACTTTCCCCTCTATCTATACCTTCTGCCTCTCTGGTGGAGTAGGTGTGAGAATCAAGAGGAGGGGTGATTTCTCTCCAAAACCTGCTGAATGCATGTGTGTGTGTGTTTATATGTGTATTTAAATATGTATGTGTATATATGATTGTGTGCATGTATGTTTATATTATGGACTAGGATATAAGATAGTCCATATATTACCCTAACCCTAACCCTAACTCTAACCAGGCATGTTTGGGCCACTTGGAACCAACCTGCCCTATGATAGTTCCATATACTTTGTAAGAAGACATTGGTCAATCAGTTCTCCCACTGGTAAAGTCATGCATGAAATACTTGCTCATATTTTAATAACAAGGTAAACATTCAAAAGCCATGCATTTATTCTTCAACCAACATTTATGGGTCTCAGACTATGCTAGACACTGGGGGAGCAGGGATGAGCAAGATACTCTACTCATGAAATTTATAATCCAGCAAAGAAGACAGAAACTGAGCCAGCAACTGCAAGTGTGTTGGGCTTCGTAGTTCCTGCTATGACATTATTATGGAACAGGGGACCTGTCCTTGACCAGAGGGAGGGTCATAGACAATGTCTCTGAGGAGATGCAAGATGAATAGGAGTTAGGAAAAGAGTGTGTGTGTTTATGGATGTGTGTGTACATGTGTGGGTGTGTTCGTGTGTGTGTGCATTTACATATGTATGTGTGTACATGAATGCGTACATTGTATGTATATATAGTTGTTTATGTGTGAGTGTGTGGTTATGTGTGTATAGATTTGTGTGTGTGCACATACTCATGTATATAAGTTTGTGTGTGTGTGTTTGTGTACACTTATGTGGGTATATGTGCATATGCACACAGGCGCTGGGACAGCACTTGAGGTAGACGTCTAGGTGACAACTGCCCATGTACCTACTCTGTGCTGGAGACTGTTCGAGGCCCTAGAAATGCAGAGATGTTACACAGCCCCTGCCCTGGAGGTGCTTGCCAGGCTGCACTCCCGAGTTACCTTCCCAAATGTGGAGACAAGCCTACCTTTCTTCTCTCTCCACCATTACGCATAGTCCTGTCATTCTGGAGCAGAGCTGTACAACAGAACTTTCTGCAATGAGAAACACTGCATCTGGTGCCATCCAATACAATAGCCATTTGCCTCATGTGGCAATTTAGCACTTACAATACTGCTAGTGTACCTGGGAAACCAATTTTTAAATTTTATTGTCTTTGGATTTGCATATAGGCAGCACATGTGGCTCGCAACCCCCTCACTGGGCAGTGCAGGTCTAGAGGGGGCTACTGCTACATAGATACTTCTCCTTAAGGCCTCATTTGAATTGTAGATTAACAAGTAGAATTTCTTGTATTTTGATGCCTCAGTGTAAGGGGAGACAGAAATCTGGGATTTGGGTCACCTACTTTGTGTGTAAATAAATTGAACTCTTCTATCCTCTGTGCAGGCTGGAGATATGGGGTTTCCGTAACACTGTCTGGAAGAACAGCCACTGGTCAGGTCAAAGTTTCTCTGTTTGGAAATAATGGAAACACTCGCCAGTACGATATCTTCAGGTAATTTTCTATTTTTGTGCTACGCTCATTTGACGATATACATAGCCTCCAAACCATGCACTTAACTTGAATGCTTATCATCTCCTTATGTATCAGTGGATTTTAAATTACAGTCATGTATCACATAACTACAGTTTGGTCAACAATAGACTGCATATATGACAGTGCCCCCATAAGATTATAATACCATATTTTTACTGTACCTTTTCTATGTTTCAATATACAAATCCTACACAATGACAAAATCACCTAAGAACATGTTTCTCAGAACATATCCTCATCATTAAGTAATGCACGACTGTACTTACTTTACATACTGAGGTTAATTGCAGACTTCTGCTAATAATTTTTGTCTCTATTATAAACCCAGGTATTTAGTTTTTTCTCCCTCAATAGATCAGATTTTTAAAAAATAAACCTAATATTATCTCAGATATCCTGTTTTCTGATTAGCACAATAGCACATGCTTGTCGTGTTAAACTATGTGGCCAACTTGTTACTGTAAAAATATTTTTTCTAGAAAAAACATAAAGTAATATGAAGAAATTATGTTATTTTCTATAAGAAAATTTTGAGGAGAAATTAACTTGAGTTTTAAAAACAATACTCAAATAATAGTTTGAAGCTGGCATATAGCTGGCTTTTTCATTTCTCCATCCTTTCTTTGGAAATTAATTTGGAAAAATAATCTTGTTAGTCTAAAATTTTAAAAAGCAGGATGGCCTTATATGGTCATTAGAACTCATTTCTATGACTAGAAATGTTTCTATTTCTCTTTCAAGGGGGATTATTAAGCCAGGCACTACCCATTCTGCTGAGTTTGATGCAGACCTTGATGTTGGAACAATTGAGAAAGTCAAATTTCTTTGGAATAACCATGTGGTAAATCCAACCTTCCCCAAAGTGGGTGCAGCCAAGATCACCGTGCAAAAGGGAGAGGAGAAGACAGTGTATGTATCTTTGCTGGTTTGTGCCTAAGGATGTTTATAGAGATTACTGTTATACTGGAAACACCCTAGAAAGTCAGTTACAGTTAAGCCAGGAAAACCAAGAAAACCTACTCATCTGTGATTCTTACTACCCTGACAAACAGCTGACAGAGAGCATAAAACATTTCTGTTGGGTGTACTTTACTGGGTGCTCTTAGCACTGCATGTGGGCATACAGGGGATATAGCCCTACTTTCAAGAAAAAAGAAATGAATAAATGTGAGAAAGATAAAAATAAATAATATCTGAAGAATCCAAGCTTATAAGTATGAACTAGAGAGAGGCTAAATTCCAAAGAGGAGAAGACTAGTGATATTGCAGGATAACAGAAGAGAAAAGATATCACTTTAGGAAAAGATAGAAAATTTGAGTCATGAGAACGCTGAGATGGCAATATTTACAGAATCTTCTTAACCCGTGATCTCCCTTGCTTTGGGCCTGAGAAAGCACAGGGTCTTGGATAGGAAAAAGGAGCAGATAGAGGGAAGAAGAGGTGGTGCCCAGAGCAATCAATCTCCCAAACCTCAGACCCCAAGTCTGGTCAGCAGAACATTCCTGCTGTGGCTTTGTGGGAAGGAGATGCAGTGCTCTCAGTCACTGAGGGTCTTCAGGTCTGGAGTTAGATGAGGGCACCAAATTCAGGCCCCAGGAAATGTCATTCCCCCAGGTGGGAAGGGGCGTTTGGCAGAGTGGAATGGGGATTGACTCCAGAGATGCATCTCGTAGATAGGATGACCTGATGAGGTTGTGCCTATCTCCACAAGGAAGGGAGGACAGAGAGGCTGGCCAAGCCAGCCAGTCAGTAAAACCAGGTGATTCTATCAGCTAGAGCACAGCACAGAGGAGGCTGGGCTACGTTGGTGGGGAATGTAGGTTGGAGGCACAACTAAGGCCTTTCCTACCTGCCCCCATCCAAGACACTCGGCCTTTAAAGTCAGTTCCCCAGTAATCATTAAAAAAATATACTAGGCATTTTCTTTAACCCATGACAACTCTGGTGTGTCTTTCTTTTCTCTCTTCTTTCTCTAATCAACTTTGTTTTAAAACTTTAAAATATAATATATATAAATATATATTATATATACATATACAATATAACATATGTGTGTGTGTGTATATATATATATATATATGTAAAGAACTCACTAAGAGAGTGGCCAAGAAGAAAAGCAGAGGACCTGGGGCTCTGGGGGCTGTGATGGAGGAGCGACTCATATGGTGGCTCTCAAAATGAAGCCGTGAGTAGGAGAGAGGAAGGGCACAGGAGCAGGGCAACAGGCATAGGTGTGAGAGATGACAGGGTTCAAGTGCAGGGAATATAGTCGGAGGCCTTGAGTGCCAGGTTAGGGATTCTAGGAAAAGCAGATACAAAAAAGAAGGTGATATGAGGAAAAAGTGTAAAGATTCAGAACTCAATGATGGTGAAGCCTGAGAAAAGTCTGGGGGTTCTTGAATAACCATAATAACAACCATTCAGATCTGCACTGGGGTTTTTTTGTTAATTAGAAAACTTTTTACACTTATTGCCATGTGATGTTACATTACTGTCATGGAATTCTCAATAATCGTGGGAAGGAGCCCTTTCCTACAAACGAAGACTTCAGTGCTCAGAGTGGTCAAATAACTAGCTCTGTATAACAGCTAGAAGGTGATATGGGCCAGAGGGGGGGAGCCCAGAGGGAAAGACAGGTTTCCTGACTCCAGATCTGGAAGACAAGGTAAAACAGCATTTGAAGTGAGATCCCATCATAGAAAATATGGACAACAGCATCAGATGGACCTTGCATCTTTCCTCTTGTGTTGGTTAGCTGAGAGCCCTCTGTGCTTCAGTTTCCTCTCCTGTAATGCAGAACTAATAATAATAGCTCCTCACATGTGTGTGGTGAAGATGAAGTTCACATGAGTAAGTCATTTCGCATAGCTGCCTGCAGCTAGGAAGAACTCAGTGGAGTGACTGGATAAGAGTGTCCATCTGTAAGCAAGTCTGCTGTACCTATTGAGGTCCACCACATACCTGTGGGAAACGAGAAACATGAGATTTGCTGCCTCCGGAAGCCACTATCATGTTGGACACAGGACCCAGCAACAGGGTCCACTCCAGAGTCACAAAGCAAACCATGTCCTAGGACCTGTCTGGGCCCCAGACTGGAAGCCCCAAAGCAACTGGTTCCTGGCGAGTGACCAGTTGAAGCTACAACTTTAGCGGGCCCCTCGTTCCTTTCTAACTGCAAGTCAGTCATGACCTTGGCTTAACTCAAAGCCACAGGGGTTCGCTAAGGAAGCACTCATTTTTCTCCACAGGTACAACTTCTGTAGTGAAAACACTGTGAGAGAAGATGTGCTGCTCACTCTTACGCCCTGCTAAACTCCAGGCCTAGATGGTTGCTGTGTTCACATCAATAAAATCCACTGATGCACGTCTGCTCATCACGTCTGTCTCTGATGTCGGCTGCCGCCTGTGGGGACACTGGGGAAACCAACAATTAAAAATGCCATGAGCATTTCCATATACTTGGGTTTCTCGCCACTGACCTCCTACCACACATCACTTTTCCCCAGCTTCCTTGGTTCTCATGCCCGCTGTCTTCTCTGTACAAGAGCGGGGGGCACTTAGAAGCGGCACTGGTGGGTGGAGGGGCAGGCTCAGCTCAGGGGGCTTCAGCCAGCCTTTCGCCCCCCTCATCTTACAGTGAGTAAACTGAGGTGGGGAGCTGGGGTGGCTAAGATGTTCAAACTCACAGGTTGAGTTGGTGTCCCCCTCAGGACTGAGGGTTGGGCCCTGGCCCCACTTTCTCTTCCCTTCCGTCACTCATCTTGACCACCTTGAGAGATCGTGGAAAGGCCCTGGTGAGGATTTAGTGGTGACAGGACCCCTCGGGGGCCTTGTGGTGGGGACACGCACAGAACGCTGACGGGCTTCCACAGCCCCCTCCCTTGGCCAGAGCTGCCTCTGGGCCCTCTGTCTGGCAGGATCACCCCAGGGCACCAGCATAGTGGAGGAGTCCAAGGCTGGTTTCTGAGAGTGCACACGGAGTGGCCCCTGCAGGGTGGGCTTTCCTGTCAGTCAATCAGCTGGAGCTGTGGGAGCTCCCAGCCAATCAGTCATCGCCACAACCTCACCCACAGGTCCCAGAAGGAGATGGGTGCTCAAGGTGGCCATCCAGGAGGGTCACCGCCCCCTAGAGGCTCTCCTTCTGGATCACCAGGCCCCACATCCCTCCATGGCAGTTTCGGTGCCGGCTTCTGTTTCTCATCAACCCAGTCACATCAAGCTGCTACTGAGCTTCAAGCTTGAATGCGAGTGAACCCAGAGTGTCCCTCAAACTCAGAGTTGTGAGAATTAAAGGAACCACCGTAGAAAGGGGCCTCACAGGACAAGTCATGGGGCAAGTGCTCAACAGACCATGGTGATGATGGGGCTGAGAAGGATAAGAGTGGCAGGAGGGGATGCCCAGCCCTTAGGTGGCCGCAGCAAGCAGAGAGAACATAGTCCAGGCTGAGGCCAGGGCTGCCACTGTGTGATCCTGTTACATTTTCACCAACACCAGCTGTGATCTCACATTCTAGGCAGGGCTGCTCCGTGTTGACAAAGAGCTTAATCAATGAAACTAGATTCTGCAAACATGTATCTCATGCCAGCTCTGGGCCCATACCTGTGCATGGCGCTGTGGAGAAAAGAAAGCAGAAGACACCAACTCTGCCCTCCGGAAGTGTGCAGTAGTAGGGAGTGCTGCGCCTGAATAAGTACTGCCATGCTGCCTGCTGGGCGCAAAAAGCAAGGTAGGTCCCAGGACAGGGTGACCCAGAAAAGAGAAGGAGCAAGAAGGGTTCTAGGCCCAGACTTGAAGGAAGATGTCCTACAGAGACTGCAGGCTGGGAGGCGAGAGGTGATGAAGGCCATCTGAGGGTGGTAAATGAAATTGAGGGATAATGGAGGGTGTGTGGCTGGTTGGCCTTGGATGAGTGCCTTGCTCCCTGGTCAAGGACAGCTTGTCTCACTGTACCCCGCCCCCACCTAGGCTAAGAGATATGGATAATGACTTGGGGAAAATAATTTTTTCTATTTTAAATATGTGGGGTACAATTCAGGGCTAGGTGTACAAACGTTCATTATGCAGGTACCCTTGTTGATGATGTGTGCCTCTCCTTCCTCTGGCAGTTTCCCTCGACTGCCAATCCCACCCCCCTCCCCTGGCAGGGGGGAAATAATTTTAAAGTAGGGAGGAAACTGAGAAGAGTGTACAGCCATGGAGGGTGGAAGCCAGTTGGACAGGCTCCTCAATGATCATAAGCACTCAGCTGAGGCATTCCCCTGAACCTTGGGTTAACTGGGATGACCTGAGTCCCTACCACGGGGCAGAGATGACCAAGCTCCAGAAGCAGGGGAGGCAAAGAATGGAGACCTGAGCTGGAGTTGAGCCCAGCCTCTGCTCTCTCCTCCCACATTCCTTTCCGAGAACCTCTGTCCTTTTATCAGATATGCAGATGGAGAAAATTCCCAGGAAGGCAAAGAGCAGCAGATTCCAAGATCACCACTGTGGACCTTGACTATCAATCAATGTGACTGCCTAGCATCTACTTCTTGACGCCACTCGGGAGTCCAAGTTCAGTCCCACAGATTCACAGCCAAACACACTGACTTGGGGAGATGAGGGGGTCTGGAACTCTCTGGGGTTGCTATGAGTAGACTTGCTATGTCTTTGTGGTCCTGGCCAAATCTGATCAAGTTTCAAGATTTAAGGGGCTACATGGAGCCAGTGTGATTGGACTTTGTTTTCATTTTTTAAATAACAAAAATGGTGCATCATTCAGAATTCATATGGCTAGAGTCATTGGGACAATAAAAATGGGCCATATTCAGTTTATTAGGGCGAAGCTCAGATGGATATCCAGTCTGGCTGGAAGTAATAGAAAAGAGCACTGAGCTAGCAGTCAGGATTCCAGTCAAGTCAGATGACTTCAGACAAGGGGTCTCCCTCTCTAGGCCATAACTTTCTCATATATAAAATGAAGGCAGTACTTGAGCTCTGCCTTCCTCCTGATGTCTTAAGACTCTAACAATAGAATCAACAGCACCATGGAAATGTGAGGCTCTATCTTTAAGTCAGCATGCTATACGACAAGCAAGGTAACCAAAGGAGTGTGGTCACAGTCTGGCCAAAGATCTCAAAGTTACCAGAAGGTTGTAGTCACAAAGAGCTTTGGAGTCCCTGGACCTGGTGCTTGCTAAGGTTGGCTTCATGCCTAACCAATCCAACATACAGCCCAAGGCGCACTAAGCCAAAACACAATCAGGAAATGCCAGGTGTTCTCCCTGATGCAAACTAGAATCACCTGGAAGCTTAAAAAAAAAAAGAAAAAAGAAAAGGGAAATCCCAGGCCCCACCCTGACCAATTAAAGAACAATCATAAACCACAGGCCTTTTTAAAAAGCCCACATGTAATTCCCACGTGCAGTCAGGTGACAATCAATCTGCCATGATACAGGCAAGGCTCCCAGGTGAATTCTTCTCTGAGAAATTATTCTGTGTTTTCATTTCAATGATAATCTATTTTGCCAGCTATCTAAATAAAGTTTTCTCTTTGTTGTGATAATTTGCTGTTGAACTGTTGCTTAATAAAATGCGATCAATAGGAATATTCCAGGAGGGCGTAAGAATATTTTAGAAAGAGACTTCACATTTGACTGAGGTCTGAGAAATCTTGGGGAGTATGATCTGGAACTAATAATGTGGAAGCGACATCTATCATCTCAAGCTTTGAGAGCAGAGAGAATTTGATCTGGGACCTGGAATGAAGAAGCGAAATGAGAAATGAGCTCAAGGGACCTTGTTGGGGATTGAGGGGGAAATGTGTCAACACTCTTGGCAGAAGGAACCACAGGTGCAAAGGCTCAGAAGAGAGGGAAAGCAGATTCTTTTCAGAATTATAAGTCTGTCTAGCCGGGCTCGGTGGCTCAGCCTGTAATCCCGCGCCTTTGGGAAGCTGAGGTGAGTGGATTGCCTGAGCCCGCGGGTTCGAGACCCGCCTAGGCAAGCGAGACCTCATCTCTACAATAAATCAAAAAATTAGCCGGGCGTGGTAGCGTGCGCCTGTAGTTCCTGCTAGTTGGAAGGCTGAGGTGGAAGGATCGCTGGAGCCCAGCCGGTCGAGGCTGGGGCGACAGAGTGAGACTCCAACTAAAAAAAAAAAAAAAAAAATGAGTTGTACAGAGAAAATAAAAACATAGGTCTGTAAAGCTGTTGGCATTTCTATCTATAGTGTTGGCTTTTTTTAATTCAGAGAGTCAATGTTCTTTCAATGTTTCATGTTTAATACCCGACAAACTTTGCAGTCCTTGACTTCCCTATCCAAATTTATTTCTGCTTCTTCTTGACACCCAGTCTCAGATGCAGACAGCAGGACATTCCCCCTATCGCCTGGGCCTCTTCTGCTCGATTTCCTGCCTACCAACCCCTGGCCCCACCCACAAAACTGTCATTGGCTCCCACACAGCTATTCTGAGCATTCCAACAGTCTCTATCCCACACCCCAAATTTTTATCATGTGATGCCCTGTAAATCTTATGGCTAGTTGTTTCTCTGACTAAATTTAGAAGCATGGTTTATATTTTTTTGGTACCTCCAAAATACCTACCACCCTGCCATGCTTTTTTTTTTTTTTTTTTTAAGATATGTAGTCTTACTATGTTGCCCAGGATGGATACAAACTCCTGGATTCAAGAAATCCTCCTGCCTCAGTCTCCCGAGTAGCTGAGACTACAGGCACACAGCAACTTACCAGCTCCTAGTAGGCTCTAATAGATGGTCATTATCCAATTGATTAATTTAATTCCCTAATTCCCAAATTATCTTTAAGGTCCCAGAGCTACAATTGCATTGATAGGTGGGGGCACCCAGCATTCTAGAGGGAGCGGTAGAAGGAGAATGTGCTTTTTCCGTAACATCTTAAGAACAAAAGAACAAAAGCACAAGTATAATAGCATACGTCTGCTCCTCAGGTCGAGATTTATAAAGGGAAGCATTGATTTCAAGTGTCAAAGCAACATAAATATTGCTCTTAGGGCAATAAATGAAAACAAAACCAAAAGGCTTTGACGACATTTCCACTGGGTGGCTGTCACTCACCAACTCCAACCTTTGGTTATAAGTAATCACGAAGCTTCAGGAACTATCAGAGGTGGAGGGACAGGTGATATTAGCAACAACGACTCACCAGTTAGGACAGCATCTCTGGTCTGAATGGATATGAACCCATAGTGCTTTACTACTAGAGATGATGCTATTTAAAATGGTGTGTACATGTTTGTCCAATTTTCTGAAGGGCGGCCTTTTCCTTCCCAAGTTCTAAATTGATTCTTTTCAATTCAGTACCGTAGGGGCCAGAGTTAATTGAGTGGCATCTTTATTTATTAATTGCTCTTTGTTCAATGCTTGATAATATCTTCAAAGACTACAAAGGTACCATTTAAGGTAGTCTAAGACTGGCCAAAAGTTAAGAGTAAACTTTTGGAAACAGATCAATATCAAAAATTAGTAGATGTGTGAGAGGTAATTGAGCAGAGAAGAAATGGACCAGAACTTGAGTGAGGCACAACTTGGTGGGAATCCTAACCAGACTCTTAGATGACTTTAAGCAGATGGTTACATCTCCCTGCACTTTGGTCTCAAAAATTGGGAATCAGAGTATCCCCCTGACAGGGTATCTTTGAAAGCTAAGTATTATATGGAATTTCAGTTGTCTAGCACCGGGGCCGTTGCTTAGTGAGGAAGGGATATTATGGAGGAAGTCAGAAAGGAAATCTACTATCATAAGGTCTACCGGTCTCCCTCCATTTTGTCCTGAGTCATTATCCCTTATGTCTCCTCCAGGAATACCGGTCTCTTATCGTCTCCCTCCTGCCGCGATACCTATGATTCTCCCCCAATTTAGACTTGCCAAACTGCCAAATTTCTAGGTCTCAACAAAGCACTGCTGGATAAAGCAAATATTTCATTAACAATCTGTCCCCAGGTGCTACAAATGTTCCACCTGAAATGAAAGTAGAAATTCATATGGTCCTCCCCTCCAGCAGTCACATTCTCTGGCAAAATAGAGGTTTAATTAAGGTCAAATCTCCTAAGCCATAGCAGAGGATGGATTTAGGTCAGTTGAAACAGATATTCCAGTTAATTTGATCTAAATGGTTGTGTTTATTTGGGGAGGGAAGGGAGTATAACATGGGGAAGAATAGACACTCACCAAAGTTTGAACCCCAGGGAGCGGCACACGTCTCAGGAAAACAGTTCCTGAGAATTTGGGAGAAAAAAATGTCTGTTCAATTAGCAACAAGTCATTAGCATATTCTTGGTAACCCCAAGAGAGGAAAAGTTTGATCGGCTTGAAGACCCCAGTTCTTCAATCAAAAACAAACTGAAATCTTCCACTGAACAACTCAGGCATCTCAAAGAAAAACCTGATACACAAACCAGAGAATCAGCCATAGCACAGGATAGGAAGATTTAAAATGTTGTCAGAGCCAAGCACTGTGCCAGTAAACTCGAATGGAGGAGAATTCTACTTGACCAATGGGAAACCGGAGCAAAGAACACACCTCTCCCTAGGACTTCCAGGCTTGTTTGTCATTTGTTGTTTTCCCTGTGTTTCTGTCTCAAGCTTTCCTTCTATTATGTGCTCACCCATCCTATCACTTCCCTCAACAGGGCTCTGCAGTTTAAGATGTAACTTTTGTTCTATGACTCAGGCAGGCTGCTTCTGCTCACTGGAACTCTGATGATGAAATAGGATATAAAGAAGAACAGCATTGTAATTTATCAACAGATTCAGGTTTGTGGGGTCTGAAGCTTCCAGAATTTGAAGAGCTCTCCGTATAAAAGAAACATGGAATTAGGTCCCAATATTAATATTTACTTAAAATGAGGAAATAAACTACAACGAAGTGCAGGGCCTTGGACACTAAGGTCCCTCCCTTCCTTCTGAGATTTCTGGGAACTTACTGGTGATGACATGGCATCCTCTCTCCACCTAGAGCCCTCCATAATGCCCAGGAGCTTTAAGTAGGAAACCCTGAGGCCTAAGGCTCGTTTGCATCACAGTAAACTGGCTCTGCTGATTTCCCTAAAACAAGCATGAGAAATGTGAACACCTCCTCTTGCTGACATTATTTTACAGTCAAGAATGGTGTCCGTCGTTCCTTCTCTAGCACCTGATGGTGATCTGTGTTGTTTTATCCCTGTCCCAAAAGTGAGACAAAAGATGACAAAACAAGTAATAGTAAAATTTTAATAGTAAAATTCAGAAGGCCACATCACATTTTTAAAGTGCAACATATTTTTTCCATCTAATTCAAAACTGTGAATGTTAAACTTAAAGGCTCTTTCCAGCTTCTGTTAGTGACAGACAGAGCTCCCCAAGGGGTGGCTGCCTTCAAAGACAGGTAAATGAGGGCCCATATAAAACAGCCAAGTATTGATGTTGTAGTAAAATTCCAGAAAAATACATTGGCAGACAAGTAAATTTGTCACTAATAATTTAATGTAATTTCCCTAAAATGGAGGTAATAGGTACTCAGGGAATACACCTCCAGGGTTTACATCAAATGTGCATGTGGAAAATTGTGAAATAATATTTTTTAAAAATGTAGATGCTTCATCTGACATGTTGGTTTATGATGAAAATTATTCTTCCAAAATGAAAATGGGGAGGGGAAACTATAACGTCCCCAATCCATGTCCCCTTTAGTTTCCAAACCTTTCCTGGTGGTGGCAGCTGAGCAGCCGTGACTGACTGGGAGTGAGGAACATTTGTTTGCATTTTATTTCCCCCTTAAAATGATGTACTACAATTACCAAATATTAATGAACCAATCATGTTGCAAATAGTATTTCCTGTGTCACTCTGAGTTATAGAATCTAATATTGGACTCATTTAAAACATTCCAAAGTTGCATATTTTTTTCCCCTTTGCAAAGTGACAGCTCAAATTGTGTTTAGTCGCATCCGTCCAACCATGAGCAAATCAAGTATAAAAATTTCATTTTGTCTAAGTGTTAATGCAATTTTTTAAGCTCATATCCTAGGATGGCTCACTTTGCACTATGCTGGATGATATTAGATGCTGCTTAAACACTATTATCAATTATATTACATGGTGCCAGAAAATTTTAAAATAGCACTTGTTTGAGACTCAAGTCATGAAGTTCTAAGAAAGGAAAAATACAAAGCAGGGGAAGAAAAAAATTTGCTCTTTCAAATGCTCCAATGTTTATGTTTATATTACAAAGAGGCTGATTTCCAGCTATAAATCTGAATTTCATTGCAGTTATCGTGAGTTTAATATGAAAAAAGACCCGCCGTGTGCTGAGGCAATAAGGAGAGACGCAGCTGTCACAGGCTCAGCTGCTGGATGGAGCAACCTGAGACCCAGAGTCAGGGGCAGGAGAGAGAAAAAGAAAGGAAGGCTGTCTGAGGGAATGCGGCCCTGAGGTACAACCATCAAAATTATGAATTAATATCAAAGTCAAAATTATAGAATGTCCATCATTTTTCTATAGAATATTGACAGAGTAAAATGAATTCAGCAGATAATAAAGAATCTATCCCCCAGAAAAAAAAAAAAGAGAAAGAAAGCAGCAAAATATGCCGACTTCATAAGCACATTTCATCAAATATGTGAGCTTAATACAACTGCCAGGGAAAAGCCTGAGCCAATTTTGTAGGAGGTCACTGAACGAAGTCCCTGGCTGTTAATGTGCCCTGGCTTTCCCTGATTTCTTACTCCAGGTAGCGAGGCCAGATGCTGCTTCATGCTCAAAGACATTTCTTTTTTCCCCCACATCTGATTTCACACACACACACACACATTTTCATGCACAGGACAGATGTGACTACAGTCATAAACACAAATGGCAAAAGTTGCCAAAGAGTGTTGACTGTGGCCCTATTGTCATGGGCTCAAGGCGTGGACAAATTTCATCTTCTTATTGCCACATTTCCAGTGGCTGTTCTACACTCTCTTGGAAAAGACAAAAAAGGTGATTTTTATTTTAGATGTCTGAGAAAAATGTCTTTGGATTCTAAAGTCATTTAAATACAATACAGAAGTGGAGTTATAAAAAACATGTGCCAAACTTTTATTTACTTAACTCAGCCACAGCTAGATCTGCACAATTTGGATCTGTAAATCAAGCATGCAAAATCTGCTAAATTTTTAGAATGCTGTTGTTTGTACGAAACTGGTTATGTTTTCTAATAATTCAGAATAATAAAAAAAACCCACTTCACCAATGGAAGGCACACATCTCACAGTACGATTACAGCTCACACCTGCCTAACTCAATGTGTTCATAGTTAATGAAGTTTAAAAGTAATAGAAGCAATCTGAATTCTCTCCAAGTTGAGGATTCTGGGTGCCTTTCTTGACTGGGGTTCTATATGAGAGAATTAAGCTCTCATTCTCCAAGGTATCCATTGTGTATATAATGAATTCATTTCTTACCTCTTTGTCTACATTGTAATACTCATATACCAATTTTAGGAAATTGAGAAAACAGCCTCTCAAATCATTGTCTGTGTTTTTGTGGTTTAGATAAGAATCCTGGTTGAAAAAGGCAGTAAGACTCATCATGCAAAGCACCGTCTGCAGACCAGTGGCACTGGTGTCACTTGGGAGCTTGTTCAAATGCGGATTCTGATTCAGTAGGTCCAGGGTGGGGCCCAGGATCCTGCATTTCTAACAAGTCCCCAAGTGATACTGATGCTTACTGGTCCCAGAACCACTATGCAGCAAAGCTCTAAAAGTTCCCTGACCTCCATAAAATAAAACACTTAAAGAACGTTAGCATATTACTAAATATTTCACATGTTCTATGACAAATTTGTCAGTTTTCACTTGGTTTTGGGCAGGGATATCTATACATCTTCGGTATCCCGGATGGAAGCCATTGAAGAAGCAGCTCCAACCAAAGCAAAGCCATAAAAGAAAACACCATGGTTTTGGTTTCCTTGAATCTATGTGTACTGGCCCAAAGATTTTTTTCATCCCTTAATGCAGATTTTCATAGAAAATTTCTACCCATATTTTCGAGTCTATATTGGGATCTATTTTTAGATTTGCAAATGTATTGATATGAAAAGGCTTACAAAGGTATAAAAAATAAATTGCATTTAGACATTCATTTGATCAGTGACCTTCATCAAAAATAGTTAAGTGACAGGAAATGAGAGCTACCTGGAAGACTGAGGCTATATGATCACCAAGGGATGGTCTATTGACCTTGGCTGCCAGTAATGCTTTTCTCTAGACTGTCATCTCTACTTTCCACCTTCCAAACTCTCTTCCATCTTCCTTGAATACTCACCAGCTTGGCACTCCTTAAACCATGTGCAACTCACATCTGGGACTCTACCTTCCATGATACTATTGCTTTGTTTTGCTTTCTAGTTGTTTCATCCAACGTGTATGATCTCCTTCGGTGTTCAGCCCAATGGATATTTATTAGCAACTATTTTGTGCCAGGCTGCATGCTTGGTGTAGGGGAAAAAAAGATACAGAAGGACTTAGGGTGTAGTAATAAATTTTGTTGTTCTCTACATCAAAAAAGCTTATCATAATACTGTAGAAAAGATTTACGTGAAAAATAAAAATAAGATACTATTAAAATGATAAATTAGAAGGATATGCAATGTTTTGGAGGTGATAGTAGATTTTTCCAAGTTGGAAGAATACCTAAGCAAGGAAATTTTACTAAGGGGTAGGGGCAAGACCCACGCAAAGACACAGATGTAGGTAATAGCAAAGTGAATCCCGGTGTACCAAACTGTCTGTGGTTGTCAGAATTTGGGAACAGACAGAGGGAAGAGGAGGCAAAACTGAAGAGATAGACAGGAGCTATACCATGAAGAGTCTCATTTGCTAAACTAAGGAAAGAGATCAGCCAGGCTGGAAAGGGTCCAATTTTTGTTTCAGCAAATGCAAATCCTATTGATAAAGTAAAGGTCAATATCATAACTCCCTTGTATCCTTTTTGAGCTGGAAAGTTTGAGACACAGAGAAAGGAACAACTGAAAAACTTACCCATCAGCTTGTCAAGAAAAACATGACTTTTGATTCTTATGACTGAAGCTCTTTTGAATGAAGAATCATGAGAAACCCTACAGGGGGTATATTTCTAATTTATCTGTTCATATTGATGATCACATGTGGGAAAGATGACATGCTTTAAGAAAGCAGCTGTTAATAATAAGAAGAATGAGAGACATCACGAAGAAGCGTGTTAACCTCTAGTACAAAGTATCCCTAGAACGATGGGTGCCTTGAGGTCAGGGATTGATCATATTTATCTTGCTATCCAGAGCCTAGCACAGTGCCCAGAAGTAGGGAATATCTATCTAATGATTCTACTTAATAACTACCTGAAATGTCTACTTCTAACTCCTTGACCCCTTCTACCACATATCTGGGAATGAGGAAAGCAATTTATACATTTTCTCATTATCAAACATATCATTGGGATGTGTTGTCATCTTAAAAATTACTGGGATACTCCAATTTTCCCCTATATTTTCAAACAGCTTTTTCAAAATTAGATGTTTCCTGGAGTTTAAATGTATAGATCTATTTAGAGAAAAAGAATCCATTCATAAAGCATCCCTATTTTTCAAGCTTAGAAAAATAGTCTGTTGAAAAAGGCTGTAGCCCAAATAAGCTTATATTTGATCCCAAACAAGATTTCTTCACCAGAAAATAGGGGTCCAGAAGGAAGGGAGGGGAGTTGAACCATTTAAGTTCTGAGAACGTGAATTTTCTCAAATCTAAATTATCTTGGTGGGGCACGGTGGCTCATGCCTGTAATCCCAGCACTTTGGGAGGTCAAAATGAGAGAACTGCTTGAGTCCAGGAGTGTGAGACCAGCCTGAGCAATATAGCGAGGCCTTGTCTCCCCGCCCCCACCCCACACACACACACTTAACTGGGCATGGTGGAACATGCCTGTAGTCCCAGCTACTCAGGAGGCTGAGATGGAAAGATCGCCTGAGCCCAGAAGGTCGAGGCTGCAGTGAGCCATGATTGTGCCACTGCACTCCAGCCTAGGCAACAGAATGAAACTCCGCTTCAAAAAAATAAAGAATAAAAAACAAATTATCTTGTGCTCCTTACAGTATCATGCTGTAGGCCTGCCTTGCCCATTGTAGACACTTAATAAATTAATACTCGATTTGACTGAATGTATAGCTTTAGAGAGCACTTGTGTCTATTTTAACTGTTTTGAATCATATTGGTAAACCTCTGAATTTCTGGTTGCAGGGTGAGTCTCCCCCATGTCTTTCAATTGCATTTATGTCCCTTAAATAACCTAAAACTTAAAATGTAAAACAGTAAACATTTAGAGCCAGACCTTTTTGCAGGTGCTCCCAGCCCTTGCTGAGACATGTAGAATCCTAACCCTACCTCAAGGGACACCACGCAAAACCTGGTCCCACAGATATATGAACATGTGTGCGCCGGACAGGCCCTTGGAAAAAAGGGGTGTGTGGTTGTATAAATTCTGATACAGGAGGACAATGAATCCACAATGCACACACAGCCCACACCTGCTATCACACGCTGTAATAAACCCCCGCCAGTGTGCCCGTGACAAAGTTGATCCCAAAGGATAGAAAGCAGTGATGGAAACTATAAATCTGTTCCAATAGTCAGCCATTCCTCTCACCTCCCGTGTGTCGTCTGTGTGTGTGCACAAACAAGACTGCCGATACGTAAATACTGAGAGAAGTGTAATCCATCTCCTGCTGCACATTCTGTTTCCAACCCAGCTCTGTATGTTGCCTGGAATTTCATACAGTATTCAGAAGGATGGAGATGGCCCAGCCCTTTGTTCGAAGGAAGTAGGCAGGGGAGTCTGACTTGAGCAGATTCAGAGATTTTATTTTCCTTCCTTCGTGGAAAAAAAAAATCAGCTTAACATTGCATCGCTGGTGTTTATGATTCATATTACAAGCAGGGCAACCTCTACACCCAAATAAAAATTTCATTTATGATATGGTGGACTTAATATGAATAAAGGCCCAGGGTTTTCCAAGGCACCAAAGAAAGATGCACCTGCCACAGGGCTAATCACAGGAGAGAATGAGGAAAAGATGGAGTCTGGGAGGGTAATAAAAGACAAAAGCAAACCCAAATGCCATAAATTGATATGAAGTAAAAAAAAAAAAGAAATGAAAAGGAGGGGAAAACCCATAGCGTGTCCATCACCTGTGCTTGGGAGATGGACATAAAGAGATGAATTTAAGGCACACTTAAATTCCTGACACTCTTCTTCTCCGGCTTGAAAATTCTACTAGTTAAAAATATGATTGGGATAGCTAAAAAGGCACAGGCGACAAGACAGGTTGCATACGAAATTCAAGGTGGCTTGAACAGATAGTTTCTTTCAACTGCATAAGAAGAGGTAATGGAGAGAATGGAGCAGGTTGAAGCGGGCTCTTGTTGTCAATGAAAATAAAAACCACAACAACTTTTATACCCTTGTAGCATTTGGCTAATGAGTCACTAAAACCATCCCCAGCCCATCCATCATTTCTATTGCAGAGACTCAACCACTCTCTCTCTCTAATTGGTCTAGACAGGTGTCATGATGTTTCAGCACATTGAAAAAAAAAAAATCCAGAGGTTTTCTTCCATGAGACTGAAAGGTAGACACTTTGGAAAATGTTAGTCTAATTTCAACCTTCTTTGAAACAGTTTACATTTAACAAGAAAATAAAGACAAGTGAAGGACTCCAGATTTAACTCCGCTTCCAAAACAAGCCCTCTATAGGCTCAAAAGGGAAATGGAAAATGAGTTTGATCATTTGGAGTGGCTGAACCCTGCTCTCAGAAGTAACAGGTTTTATCTGGGGATCTCACTTCATGCACGTTGTTTTTTTAAAAAAATATCAATAGCAAGCAAAATTAAATACACAGGGTTTCAAATGGCAACTTCACCTTGCCATAAAGTAACTAAAGACAATTCTATGCTATCAAATGATTTCAAGTGCTATTCAGTACCTTTCAGGATACTGGGTTTCACCAAACCCTGTACTTATGAAAGCAAAGAGAGATGAACAACAAATTAGGAAAAGACCGAATCTGAGAAATGAACCTGCCACCACCACGTTTTACCAGAAACAACAGTTCATTCATGATGTTTTAAAGTTGTATTTCAACCAAATTTTGACACAACTGAACAACAGTCAGGAACTGGAACGTTCTGCTGGTGTTTCACTGTTCACTCATAAACAGAGAAATAAGCAAGAACAGTCCAAGTTAAGGACAAAGCACCAGGCTCAACTTTTTAATTTCCTGGTTGCTATCAGGAGAAATCACAACCATCTTGCTTTTTAAATATATTTTTTAAAGTGTAATTTCTTTGGAAGAGGGGTGGCTATGCAGTAAAGAAACACTGTGCAGAGAAAGAGGTGACGTGAATTTCTACTTCTGTTTGCCTTTATTTGTTTAAAATCCTGTAATAAGAGCCTAGTTGTTGACGCACAGACTTTACTAACTTAAAACTGATGTTGACAGGCTGCAGTGGCTCACGCCTGTAATCCCAGTCCTTTGGGAGGCGGAGGCAAAAGGATTGCCTGAGACCAGGAGTTCAAGACCAGCCTGGGCAACATAACAAGACATTGTCTCTAAAATAAATCAAAAAGTTATCTGGGTGTGGTGGCTCTCACCTATAGTCCCAGGTATTTGGAGGCTGAGGCAGAAGGATCGCCTGAGTCCTGCGTGTCAAGGCCGTGGTAGCTGTGATTGTGCTGCTTCACTCCAGTCTGGGCAACAGAGTGAGACTCTGACTCAAACAAACAAACACAAAAAGCCTGATGTTGCGCATCCCGGCATCAGAGCCTTCCCTGAGAATATGTTTCAATGTAGAATAGTGGTAAAGAACCTCGAAGGTGATTCCTTAGACGGATGAAATGGGCCATCACATTCAGAGTTGCTGAGGACGCCAAAGAGAATCTTAGAGTAGTAGGCTCTTGGGGTCAACTACGAATTTTAGTGTGAATTTTACCTTCCTCCTTGAGTATCTATATGCAAAACTTCTGAAACTAACATGGACCACAAAGACCAAGTGTAGGAATACTAACTACTCCTCTGGATATGTTTTTAAAAGTTGTATTTTCTTTGACAACTTGAGATATAATATTCACTGCTTCAGATTTCAAGAGAAAATAATAGTATGAAAGTGAGAATTCCAGGCTGGGCATGGTAGCTCATACCTGTAATCCCAGCACTTTGGAAGGTGGAGGCCGGAGGATCACTTGAGCCCAGGAGTTTGAGACCCGCCTGGGCAGCATAGCAAGACCTCATTTCTACAAAGAAATAAAAAAAATTAGCCGAGCATGGGGGTGCATGCCTGTCATCCCAGCTACTCGCAGGTTGAGGCAGAAGGATTGTCGGAGCCCAGGAGGCTGTGGTGAGCCATGATCATGCCACTGCATGCCAGCCTGGGTGACAGAGCGAGACCGCTGTCTCAAAAAAAAAAAAAGGAAATTCCAGTTTCAAATCAGTAAGTAGTTTCTATAACTTAATCTCTATGTATCTATCATGTACCTCAGTTATGTGTCATGTAGCTGAAGATCATTTTTCTCTATCTATAAATTACAAATCTATGCAGAGAATTGAGGTTAGATGACAACAAATCTCTAGGCTTGAAGCATCATGCTGTTAATTTTTTTCTTTGTGTTTATATTTTATATTTTTTGTAATAAAAATGTTTTACATCTCTAATCAGAAATATAGCACATTTTAAATAACGTAATTAAGCAGTTTTCCTTAAAATTATCAATTTAATGAAAAAGAAATGGGGAAGAGGATTTGGGAAGAAAGAAAATGCCCCAGGATAGACTTCAAAAGGGTCACGCATGTTTTCACTAAAGCGGCTACACACAAAATATGAATACAATGGTCATTTCCTTTTTTTTTTTTTTTTTTTGAGTTGGAGTCTTACTTTGTCGCCCAGACTGGAGTGCAGTGGCCACTCTCCGCCACCGCAGCCTTGACCTGCCGGGCTCCGGCGATCCTTCCGCCTCAGCCCTCCGAGTAGCTGGAACTACAGGCGCGCGCTACCAGGCCCAGCTAATTTTTTGATTTATTGTAGATATGAGGTCTCACCAAGTTGCCCAGGCGGGTCTCGAACCCGCGGGCTCAGGCAATCCGCTCACCTCATTCTCCCAAGGCGCGGGATTACAGGCTGTCACCGAGCCCGGCTGGTCATTTCCTTATTGAACAAACAAATCCAGCAACTTCTATTTGTAAAGGGCTAGTTCTGGGCATGGAGTTAGAAAAGGAATAAGAAATGGTTCTTGCCCTTAAAGTGCTCACACTCTCAGTTTGTGGACGACAGTATGCATGGGCACAGTGAAAGTTCACTCTTGCCCCACCAGCATCTACAGGTTAAGCCCACACAGGCGGCTGGTGCCTGGCTTTTCAAAACTATACAAAAGAAATTAGCAGAAAATCATATGATTATGTGTCCTCTAGACATAGAAGGATTTAATGATCATAAAAGTAGTAGATGAAGTTAACATAAAAAGACTGATAGCTTTTTTGTAAATTTCTATGTTTCAAACATCACCTTACACAAAATTAAAAGACAACAAATAAAAGATGTTTTCTACAAATATAACTATGGACTGACCTCCTTGATAAATGAAGGATATAGAAATTGAGTAGGAAAATCCAGAGGAACTATGAATGGCCAAAAAAACATGAAATGTGTTCAAACCCACAAGGAACCACAGAACAATGAATTCAATCAACAATTCAATCTAATTTTGTCATCTGTTAGATTAGTACATGTTTAAGACACGTGAGTCCAGGAAAGTACAGAGATGCACGTGAGAACAATAAAACCACCTTCATGAAGGGGTTCACCTCAGGAGGAAAGTGAGGGATCTATAATCAGAACTTCATGGCTATCTGTAATGTTTCCTTTCTATTGCTGGGTGGTGGCTACATGAGTTTGACTACATTATTCTCTAACTTTTCTCTGTAACTGAAGGAGTTCAGTTTTAAAAGGAAATATAGCTCAATGTTGGTGGCTCTGATTATGGCATGGATTGACAAGGACTTTCTTCAAAATCTTGGCAACGTGCATCAAGGGCCTTAAAAATGGCTTTTGACTCCAAAGTCCCATTACTAAGAGTCCACCCTTGGAAAAAATCTGGGACAAAAACAAAGATTTAAGAGCAGTGATTTTTTAAAAAATAGTTTGGCCCTTGTGACTTTAAGTTTTTTTTATTTTAAAAATGTGGGGTACAATTCAGGGTTAGGTATACAAATGTTCGTTATGCAGGTACCCTTGTTGATGAGGTGTGCCCCCCTCCCCCCAGCAGTTTCCCACTATGAGCAGTGATGTTTAACACAGTATTTTTTCTAATAGTAAGATATTTTAAACACCCAACAAAAAAGAGGACTAGTAAAATAATTATACTACATATACAAGAGGGATTATTATGAAGTGATTAAAATAATATTCTTGACATATTTATATACAGACATTATCAGAATGGGTTGTTATGTGATCAAAGCAGGATACAAAGATCTATCTTTATTTACATATATATATGTAGACATACATATGTACACAGACGTACTTATATACATACACTTTATGATGTCAATAGTGTAAAAAGGAGATGTAATATGAAATTGGGAGATTATCATGCTTTACCAGTGAACTCAAATTTCACATTGTTAATTTCTTCTTTCCTAAAAAGGAGCCAATTCTATTTCTGTCCCTCAAAGAAGTTTTCACTTCAATGTGACATATGAAGAATTGGCTAAAATTTAAGAAATGGGCCTGGGGTCATTTTTTAGTGGGGGACAACATAGTCATGTAGGAAGAAACTCAAACAGTTATTATATTTATATATACATTTAATTATAAAACCAATAACCTCATTTACACTAATTGCTGGTATGTTTCCCCAGATATTTTTATAGATGCAGTTTACTGTTTGTTTTTTTACAAAGAATAGATACTGTGTTCACAGACTTTTCTATCAGCAGGCTATGGGACCCATTTTGCACGCATGGATCCTACAAACAGAAATGGTATGCAGATATCCTTTTCATAGTGTCTCTTGAGGACAATCAGTATGAAGACTCTACAATGTAAGTGCAAATGCACTTTGGATAGTAATAAAAAAGATTTCTAGAGAAAGCAAGGCCTTCCAAGTCACTGATGGCGGCACTGAGTACAGAGAAGGCAGCTGAGAAGATAAAGAAGGTGGACGTCTACGGCCATACCACCCTGAACGCGTCTGATCTCGGAAGCTAAGTACGGTTGGGCCTGAATAGTACTTGGATGGGAGAAGATGGACTACTTTCTCCTTTATAATATCTTGCAATTTTTATTCCAGGCTACCTGTATAACTATTAACTGCAGGAGGGGTGTGTGTGTGTGTGTGTGTGTGTGTGTGTGTGTGTGTGTGTGTATCAGCTTCTAAAACTATCTGTAAGCAAAATAGTGAAAGTACAAGTCTACTAAAACCTTAGCAATAATATAAGCTATGTGGTTTCTGTTTTCCAAAATTACTTCCTTTATGTTGCTATGTGTCAAGTAGTTTTTCATTAAAGATCAGCTTAACTATAAAAGTAATAATTTGAGGTGGAAGAGGTGGAAGAGAAAACTCAAATTTGCAAACTGTAGTGTTTTATTCCTATGTAATCTTGTCAAAGTTTCCACACTAAAAACAAATTCAGGAAAAGATCTTTATATGGCATAATTATAAAGAGGAGGTTAGGCACTCAAAGGATTTTTAGTGGTGGAAAGAGGCATATGTCATACTTCAGCAGATTACTACCTAATTCACTGATAACCCTTCTTTCCCAGAGCCCAGAGAAGACAACATTGGATAAGCCAATTGTTTAACTGGTTAGAAAATACTCAACTTTCTGTCAGCACTGCATGCCACTTACTCAAGTTCTCGGCCCAGGAAGTGGCCCTTTTGAGACACACACACATGCAAAGGCACTCACATGCAACTCAGTGTCCTACATGTTGTGAGGGGAGCTGATGTCCTAGCCTTGTAATAGGTTGTAATAGTGGGTTCTTTTATCCCAGAAGAATAGTTCCTTTTATCCTCCAGTCTCCCATCCAAAGCTAACCTTTTTTGTGATCTGAATTGTCTCCAACTGACCACTGACCCTTCCACTGCTCCCAAAGACTATCCATCCCCATCAGCTATTCTTCTTGTCTTCAACCTCTGTTTTTCCTTCTGTCAACAATGTCTATCACCTCTTTTGATTTTTCTTCCCACTGAAGCTACTAGCCTGATCTCACCTATTTCATTTACCATGAAACTACTTGAAAGAGTTGTTTATGTTCATATCTCTGTTTTTTAAAAATATATATCTCCTGATACCCTTGCCTTATGACTTTTGGCCTTAGTATGTATGACACTCGATCTGTTCTTGATAGTGTTAGTAATTTCCTCTTAGCATCACCAATGACTTCAGAATATTTAACCAGCTTATTTTACTCCTTGTCCTACTTAATCATTCTTTACCATTTTATATTAATACATTCTCCATGGGTGAGTTTATCTATTCCCATATTTTCACATCCACTTCTATAATTTCAACGCTTGTATCTGGTATTAAAAGTCCTGACCAGATTTCTTTCTCTAGCTTGGTATCTCCAACTGGATACTTTCCGACTCCTCAAGATTATTATCTTTAAAACCAAACTCATTACAACAAACTGCCAAATAATATATTCTCAGTAGAATAGAGGATAACAACTGGGAACAAACAAATAATATCAAACCTAATGGTGAGACTCTGGAAATAAAATAAAACAAAAGTGCCTGATTTTATTGTTATTACTGATATTCAACTTTGTTTAGAAAATTCCAGCCAAAGCAATAATATAAGAAAAATAATTAGGAGGTATGTATGTTGTCAAGGAAGATGCAAAAGCTTCATTGCTTATTAATGATATAATTGTTTACCTAATAAACTATAGTGAATCAATGGGAAAACTATACAAATTAAAACTGCTCAGCAAGATGGCAAATTATAAAATTTAATTAATTTTTTAAAAGCTCAATAGCTTTCTTAGATGTCAGCAATATCAGTTAGGAAAAAAAAAAAGGGAACATCCAATTCACCATGGGAATTAGAAGATATAATTATTAGAAGTATATTTTAAAACAATTGCACAGTACCTATATGGTGAAAATTGCAACATGTTACAGTGGAGCATGAAGGAAGGTTTAAATAAATGCAGAAAAAAGTCATTTATGGAGCTACATGGAAAGATATACATAATAATGCTACCAATTTCATCTAAATTAATCTATAACTTTTATATTATTACAATAAAAATTCCCAAGTTTCTTTGGGCTGGACGTAGAATTTGATTAAAATGTTTCTAAAACTCAAGTGAAAAAATAAAAACAAATTTGCTAGAAATGTTGAGGGAAAACATTTAGTAATAAGGAGGAATTATCCTGGCAGATATTAAAATGCTTATAGCTACAGTAATTAAAACAATAAGTTCTGGTCTACAAATAGTTAGATCACTGGAATAAAGGAATATTTTTTAAAAATATCCCTGATGATATATAAGAATTTATATAATCTATTGTGGCATTTCAAATCAATAGGAAAAGTAGTCAACATTCAATAAATACATGGAGATCAGTGACTAATTGGGAAAAACAGTTCAAGCCATACGTTTTGTCTTTTAAAAAGAAAGGTTGAAGCAAATGTGTGCATGTTTATGTTAAATGTTAAAGTTCACTTGTGGGCAGATGGGTATCTATTGTATTATTTGCTGAATTTTTAAAACATACCATTATTTAGAATTAAAAACCAGAGGATTCCATCAAGCAAGAGATTTATAGATCAGCTTAACTAAGAGAAGAACATATGCATGAAAAAATGAACAAATTTAAAAATAAATTTTTATACTGTATAAAAGACAAAAATCTGCAATATGTAAAAAGTATTTAACAAGGGTACAAAATGGTAAATTCTCCACTAGAAAACAAGACAAGAACTATAAGTCAGTTTAAAATCTGGTTTTAAAAAGTGTTAATAAAAGAGTCAGAAAATACGAAATTATTTTTTTCTTCTCTGGTAAACAAAGTCTTGAAAATAAAACAATAATGTGTCATTTTAATTTGTCAAGGTATAAGTGTTTTTAAGAACTAAGAATATCCAATGTCGGGTAGAATACAGGGAAACAGACATTTTCATACACTGTTATTATGAGTATAAACTTATATCCCACATCCTGAGGGCAGTGTAGCCATATCCTCCAAAAGTCACGTATACATATAAACAATAATCAGTGACAGTTTGATTTTAATTTTTTCAAACTGGAAATCAATAGAAGATGGATTTGATTTGAAGCAGATAACTAATTTATCTTATGTTTATTCACTAGAAGGTCTTACTGCTTTGTACAGAATGGATTGTCAAGGAGCAAGAATGGAATCAGACCAACTATACATTGCAAATTTCAAATACCTTATTTAACATGTTGGTTTTTACTTGTGACTTTTCAATATTTAGACATACCTACGAGGGCATTCGCTTGTACTTTTGCCCTAGGTCTTTAAATGACTTCAAATGACTATGACCTCTTTGAAAGGATGCATGTTTGCATCTTGTATACCTTACATACAGTTTACCTTTAATGAAGTTTGTTAAATAAATTAACAAACCACTATTATATCACCTGTAACATCATGTTTTAACTAGTTAAATGTCTGTGGTTCTCACTAGACTGCCTGCTTCTTGACAGGGCCAAACATTCATTCATTTCTATACTCCCATCACAAACCACAGTGCCAGATAAATAAAAGGTAAAAAACAAATGTTTGTTGAATGAATGAATGAAGAACCCTGGTTTTTACTTATAAAATGGATTCTTTACATCTATGTTCCAAAACACTAATTTAAAAATGAAGGCGTCTGAAAGTAGGCCTTGGGGTATGACTTTAACATCAAGGAGAGATACTGAGGGTGCCTTGGGTCCAATTAAAAAGAAAAGACAGAAACAAAAAGAAAACAGAGGGAGAATTACATAGGAGCAATTCGTTAGACTTCTAGGCACACAAGTAGGCGAGCTTGTGGTTTGTCTAACAGAAGCCATGAAGAAAAAAAATACCATGCAACGGCCCTCTGCAGTAGGTAGAGGGTAAACATAATTTTACTTTCTAGTATTCCTCCTACTCCTCTTTCTTTTTCTTTTTTAAGAAAGACAGGTTTATTAAAGGAAAGATATGCTGTGAAGGGCACAACGAACAGGACAACAGCAAGAGTGTCTGCTGGCTGCTGCCCTATTCCCCTTTTTGCGTCTCTAAAACCTACTGTAGAACATCTTTGAACCCTTATCAACAGCCTAATCAAGCCCACAGTAGCATTGGCTGCTATAGTCCTGGCCGAAAATGCGAGTACCAACTTCCCTGCTCAGACATATCACACTGAAGTGTTTTTTTCTTTTTTCTTCCTCTTGATTTTTTTTTTCTTTGTTGTATATGCAAGAAAATCCACTAATATGTTTTGGAGAAGATAAACCCATTTGTTCACAAATAGAAAATTCCAAACCAAGAATCTCTAAACCATGGGCTTATAGTAGCCCCATGAGGCTCCGCAGTCACTGAAGATTTCTTTATTGACACGCTCTTGAAAGCAGAGTGGTTTTAATCATATTTTTTCATGAAAGTTAATATTAAAAGAGAAACACGCCACCTTACTGAGTTGCATTTAGAGTCGGTGGCAAGAGCATAAAGAGAAATGAGGATTTTTCTTTTCCTTTAAAGCAGAAGTTTCTCCATACAAATCCAACCATATTAAAGGCAGATCTAAAAGCAAAGCCTCATAGACTTCCAGTCAAACATGGTAGATTGAACATGTGTTTATCTTTGTTTCCTCTCCCAGTCCCACCAAAGTAATGAGAATAAAAAAGTATAAAATCGGGAATCATAATAATAATTAATAATAATAAAAGAATAAGAAAGGCATAAATCCAGAAGGAAAAGAAAAATGGGAAAAAAGACAACAATGGAAGAGGAATGTCAACAAATCTCTGGAAGAAAGACAGCCACGATAAGGATCATAACGGCCTTAGCAAAACAGATGAAGTGGAAATAAGTTTCTGCAAAGGGATAAGAAGAAAGCTTACTCTCCCTGCAGAATTCAAAAAGGCTAAAAATAGGAGGATTCGCTGAAAGTTTGTGGAAGGAACAGTTCGAGCTAGGTACTCTCCTCCATTCCTCAAAGTCAGGAGACAGTTCCTACTTCACTTCTTCAGAAGCCAAAAAGAAGATTCATTTAAGTGAGTATCAAGTGGGAGTGGCTCTAGATTTAGAGATCCTGGCCCCTGGAATGGAACAGGAGCATTGGATACAAGTTTGCAAGCTGAACAATGGTGTTCCCCAGGCACAAAATAAAAGGAGGTGTTTCTAGAGAAACTGAACAGCACTCAATAAAAGAATGACCACCAAGAATAGTGGCTCATGCTTATAATTCCAGCTCTTTGGGAGGCTGAGGTGAGAGGATTGCTTGAGGTCAGGAGTTCAAGCCCAACCCCGACAACAGAGTGAGACATTTGTCACTTCTAAATAAATAAATAAAGCCAGGGGTGGTGACTACGTGCACTTACTCCCAGATACTCAAGAGATGGAGGCAGGAGGATCACTTAAGTTCAGGAGCTCAAGACTACAACAGTGAATTATAATCATGCCCCTGAACTCCAGCCTGGGTGACAGAGCAAGGTCTTGTCTCTCTAAAAAAAAAAAAAAATTAAAAAACTATTTTGGTAATTCAAATTACAAACTAAGAAGTTCTTAAGAGCTTGTATTTTCTTGACACTTCTGTTTATTTCAGAAGCATTAAGGTAACCCAGTGCCAAGCACCATTCTTGCAAATTATTCTTTTATATAACTGACCAAGCTGGGCTCGGTGGCTCAGCCTGTAACCCCGCCCCTTGGGAGACTGAGGTGAGTGGACTGCCTGAGCCCACGGGTTCGAGACTTGCCTGGGAAACTTGGCAAGACCTCATCTCTACAACAAATTTTTAAAAAATTAGCCAGGCGTGGTAGCACGCACCTGTAGTTCCAGCTACTTGGAAGGCTGAGGCGGAAGGATCGCTGGAGCCCAGCGAGTCAAGGCTGCGGTGGCCGGGAGCGGCCACTGCACTCCAGTCTGGGTGACAGAGTGAGACTCCAACTCAAAAAAACAAAAAACAAAAAACAAAAAAATAACTGACCAGTGCTTATTTAATTAAAACAAGCAGATATATGCAATTACTGGCCGCACATTGTATGAGGGGGGACCCAAAAAAACCAGAAATAACTTTTGGAGGGCAAGCCTTTTGTAGTACACTTGGAATTTGTTCCTCTGGATCAAACAGTCAGCCAAAGTTTTTATCTGAATGTTTTGATAAGGCTGAGTTGTTCTTCCACCATGACAATGCACCTGCCCACACAGCACTGAGTGTTCAGCAGGTTTTGGCCCAAAACAGCACGAACCCCATACCCCAACTTCCCTATTCATCGAATCTCACCCTGAGCGACTTTTTTTTTTTGTTTCCCAGTCCTCAAAAGAAAATGTTTGCTGATGTGGAAGAGGTAAAACAATATAAATGGCAGAAGAACTAAAAGGCATCAAAATTACAAGTTCAAAAACTGTTTAGAGCAGTAGAAAGAGTCTTGATAGGAGTACTGCACAAAACAGAGCAGTTTGAAGGTGACTGAAGTTTAAACATGTAAGAATACACACAAAAATTTTTTTTTTTTTTTTTTGAGTTAGAGTCTTACTCTGTCACCCAGATTGGAGTGCAGTGGCCGCTCCCGGCCACCACAGCCTCGACCTGCTGGGCTCCGGCGATCCTTCTGCCTCAGCCTTCCAAGTAGCTGGAACTACAGGCGCACGCTACCACACCCGGCTAAATTTTTGATTTATTGTAGAGACAAGGTTTTGCCAATTTACCCAGGCGGGTCGCGAACCCACGGGCTCAGGCAATCCACTCACCTCAGCCTCCCAAAGCACAGGATTACAGGCTGAGCCACCGAGCCACCCGGCTCAAAATTTTTATAGATAAATAGTTTGGGGGTATCCCCCCTCGTAATTGTTGGATTTAAAATAACATTGGCAGCTAGGTAGGGTGGCCCATGCCTGTTGTCCCAGCTACTCAGGAAGGTGAGATGGGAGGACTGCTTAAGTCCAGCCTGAGCAACAGGGAAAACACTTCTCTCAAAAAAAAAAAAAAAAAATTGAAATATGTACTTATTGCCAGTGCCAGTTGGGTAATTTTCATTAATTTGTTTGTTTTGATTTGAAACCTGGGAGTAAATTTGACTATCCAAAATATTGGCTTGCCAGGCGTGGTGGCTCACGCCTGTAAAATTCCAGCACTTTGGGAGGCGGAAGTGAGAGGATTGCCTGAGCCCAGAGGTTCGAGACCGGCCTGGGAAACTTGGTGAGACCTTGTCTCTACTACATACCAAAAAATTAGTCAGGCGTGGTGGTGCTAATCTGTGGTTCCAGCAACTTGGGAAGCTGAGGTGGAAGGATCACCTGAACCTAGCAGGTTGAGGCTGCAGTGCCTCTGAGAATGCCACCGCACTCTAGCCTGGGCGACAAAGTGAAACTCTGACTCAAAAATAATAAAAAATGAAAAAAATAAAATGTTGGCTTGCGGGGCACAGGGGCTTATGTCTATAATCCCAGCACTTTGGGAGCCTGAGGAAGGAGGACTGCTTGAGTTCAGGAGTTAAAAAATAGCCTGGGCAACATAGCAAGACCTTGTCTCAACAACAACAAAAAAATCAAACAATTAACCAGGAATGGTGGCACATGCCTGGAGTCCCAGCTCCGGGGAAGGCTGAGGCAGAAGGGTAGCCTAAGCTCAGGAGGTCAAGTCTGCAGTGAGCCATGATCGTGCGCCATTGCACTCCAGCCTGGACAAAAGAGTGAAACCCTGACTCTAAAAAAAAAAAAAAAAGAATCAAGATTTAAATTTGTATTTGTACTGAAAAACAAATCATAACTGCTAATTCTCAGTCATCTTTTATGCCTAAAATAAGAGTAGCTGGCAGTTTGTAAATGTTAGCAGACTTTTCTGTCTCTGTTAGAAAGTTCTATTTATGAGTCTTGTTGACATTTCTTGATATATGAAAAAATATCAAATAGTATCCGTTTATCAGTTATTTCTAAATTAAAAAAAAAAATAATGAGAACTTGTTTCACATTAAGTACAAAATGCAGATTCTGAAAAAAAATGTTTTCCTTCATTTCAAAACATTCTTTACTAATAATGGCTTTGAAAGAAGCAGCTAGCCGGGCTCGGTGGCTCAGCCTGTAATCCTGCACCTTTGGGAGGCTGAGGTGAGTAGATAGCCTGAGCCCGGGCTCGAGACCCGCCTGGGCAACTTGGCGAGATCTCATCTCTACAATAAATCAAAATTAGCTGGGCATGGTAGCGCGTGCCTGTAGTTCCAGCTACTTGGAAGGCTGAGGCGGAAGGATCACCGGAGCCCAACAGGTCGAGGCTGCGGTGGCCGGGAGCGGCCACTGCACTCCAGTCTGGGTGACAGAGTGAGACTCCAACTCAAAAGGGAAAAAAAAAAAAAAAGAAAGAAGCAGCTTAGGCCTGGTTTGGTGGCTCAGCCTGTAATGTCAGCACTTTGGGAGGCCGAGGCGAATGGATTGCCTGAGCTCCCGGGTTCAAGACCAGCCCGGGCAGCTTGGCAATAGATCTCTACAATAGATAAAAAATTAATTGGGTGCAGTAGCCGCGCCTGTAGTTCCGGTTACTTGGAAGACTGAGGCAGAAGGATTGCCGGCGCTCAGCATGTCGACGCTGGCATGGCTGTGAGCATGCCACTGCCCTCCAGCCTGGGTGATGGGGTGAGACTCCAACTCAAAAAAAGAAAGAAAGAAAGAAAGAAAGAAGCAGCTTAATTTTGGGGGGTGACTTAAATCAGATAAATTACTGGCTTGAGAATTTCTTTTTTGTGAGAAAACTTAAAAATTATTTTATATGAAATAAGTGCAAAATAAGGTTTAAATTATGTAGCTTCTGCTAATATTAAGCATTTTTTATCTTACTTCAATTTGAACTTTACATTTGCCTGCATGTGGTACATGCTTCTATTCTACGTACACAAATATCATCTACTATGAGGGGGACACCAAAAAAACCAGAATTGTCTTTGGGAGGGTAGGTCCCTTGTAGTACAAGACTTCCCCACTAGGTAAGTGTTTTAGGAACCCATCAGCATCAGTGTACCAGCTAGCACTATTGTGAGAGACTGTGTTCGGCTTCAGTAAATTTTACTTTATTGTTTTGGAGATTCTTCCAATGCGCTTGCCCGTTTCATGGTGGGTGACTTACAAGCACACCTGTGCACACAGCGCTGAGTGTTTAGTAGTTTTTGACCAAAACGGCATGAACCCTAAGTTCCACTCTCCCTGTTAACCTGATTTTAGCCTGAGTGACTTTTTTTGTTTCTCTAGATGAAAAAAGTTCTTAAAGGGAAATGTTTTGTCAATGTGCAAGAGGTGAAACAAAAAACAGCAGAAGCACTAAAAGACATCAAAATCGACGAATTCAAACACTGTCTTGAGTAGTGGAAAAGGTGTCTTGATGGGTGTACTTCATCAAACGAAGAGTACTTTGAAGATGACGGAAATTTAAACATGTAAGAGTAAATACACAATTTTTCATGAATAAATTCCGCTGTTTTTTTAAATCCCCCCTTAAGATTTTGGGAACGTGACCTCTGAGTCACTCTGGAATTCTACTCCCACCCTTCTGAGTACTGGGCTTGCTAAAGGGCATACACGCTGGCCAATACCTACTGGTTGTTCAGTTTGGGTCAATGAACTGACCTTTGGTCATGATTTTAAAATTTAGGAGTCGAAAACAACAAATAATGGAATGAACTCATAAATAAAGCTATGAAAGAGATCATTTATCATTTGTCTCTTGAATATAAAATTTTGTTTTTGATTTCATAATCCTTCCCAGCAAACTGACAGTTAAAATGATGCATTCATACATAACTTTTTTTTTTCTTTTTTAAAGAAACTGGGCCTTGCAGCACTTTGGGAGGCAGAGACAAGAGGAATGCCTGAGTCCAGGAGTTCAAGACCAGCCTGGGCATCTTGGTGAGACCTCCTCTCTAAAATAAATCAAAAAATTAGCCAGGTGTGGTGGCGTGCACCTCTAGTTCCAGCTAGTTGGAAGGCTGAGGTAGAAGGAGGACCTGAGCCCAGCAGGTCGAAGCTGTGGTGGCAAGGAGCGTGCCACTGCACTCCAGCCTGGGCAACAGACTGAGACTCCAACTTAAAAAAAAAAAACAAGAAACAGGGCCTCACTTATTTTGCCCAGGCTGGAGAGGAGTGGTTAGTCACAGGCACAATCCCACAGGTAAGGGAGTTCTGACCTGCTGTTTCCAACCTGAGTCAGTTCACCCCTTTTTAGGCAGCCTGACGGTCCCCAACTCCTAGGAGGTGAGCACACTGATGGCAGTCTTAGTGTGGACACCAAGTTGGCATAGCATGCTGCAACCCAGGACTCCTGGACTCAAGCAATTGCTATGCCTCAACCTCCTGAATAGCTGACACTACAGGTATGTACCCCATGTCCAGCTGTAAAATAATTTATACATTTCATTTTATAATTTTCCTATTTCAAGATGAAATACTGCACTTAGTAATTTGAGGGATAAGTGGAGTATTGTATTTAACTGAAGTTGCCAGGTATGAGTCCCTCAGAAACTATAATAATTTCTGTTTTAAAACAGATCTGACTTTTAGCTCTTGAAACCACTATCACTTAAATTTCCAATAACGATTAGAATTCATTCATTCATTTACTGAGTAGGAGTCTCACTCTGTTGCCCAGGTTGGAGTACAGTGGAACGGCGAACGGCTAACGGCTGCCGTTGCCTTGACCTGCTGGGCTCAGGTGATCCTTCTACCTCAGTCTTCTGAGTAGCTGGAACCACAGGTGCAAGCCACCAAACCCAGCCAATTTTTTTATTTACTGTACAGGCAAGGTCTCCCCAAGTTGCCCAGAATGATCTCAAACTCCTGGACTCAGGGAATCCTCTTACCTCTGCTTCCCAAAGTGTTGGGATTACAGGCATGAGCCACCACACCTAGCTTAAAATTCTTTTATTTTTAAATTAGGATTGCCAATGCCTTAACCTTTGAGAAGGGTTCTTAGAAATAGGTCCTACATTTAAACTTTCTTCTTTAAAACATGGCTTTGGATGTTAACTTTTATACAGATCTGAGCACCTGGTAATATCTGGAAAGTATTTTGATAAGATCAATAAAATCAGATTGTTTTTCAAAGTTAAAAAAAGTACTGATCACTGTTGAACCTGAGTAATAAGTACATGGGTATTCATTATGATGCTTTCTCTACTTTTATGTTTTTAAACTTCATATAAAAATCAAAGAAGGGTACTTAAAGTTGTATTAGTAACCCAGGAATAAGTCAGTGTTATCATCTTCTAAAATGGGTAATTCTTTTTATACCTAACATTTTGTAATTAAAATTATTAAGCTAAATAACTAAAAACTGGCTTTTTAACACTTTATACAGTTTTCAAAATAAGAAAATGTCTCTATAATATTGATCTTGGGCCTATTTATTCTACTCTTGAATCAATGGTTTTCTAACATGCATCTTCCTGACAAATTCTACTCAGTGTGAGCGGAAGGAAGAACGGGTGCCCGTGGTCCTGAGGAGGAAGGCCCCAGGAATGAGAGAGCACTGCTGTCTCCTTAGCAGAAACGTATCCTGATCATCCACCCCCATCCTTTGCTTGCAGCTCCCTTGGAAAGGTTACCATCTCCTACGTCCTTCTCCCTCAGGATATAAGCCTTCTTCCACCTGTGTCTTCCAGCCCAGACTCTGTCATCACTAAGGGAGGGTCTTCAATTCCTTTCTTCTTACCATGCCCCCATGATCTCCTTCTATGGCCCTGGATTTTTCTAGGAAATCTTTCTCCCAAGCCCTGCCCCCATCTCCTTCCCTAAACACTCCAATTTATTGAAAGTCCACCCAGGAAAAAGCCAGCCTGGCATCCCAACCAGAAAGGGGGTTCGCATTCTCCCAGGCCCCCATGAATATTTATTTCTAGAGCAACTTATGCCTTCATTCAAAAACCTATGTTTTTGATACTTTTGATTCTGGCCAAGATGGAATAACAGGGACCAGATTTACCTTCACACCTGCAACAACTTTTAAAAAAGGATAAAATAAACGAAGCAATGGTTTTCAAGATACCAGGGAATGAAGGACAGTGATCCCTGACAAAAGGGAAACAAACAAGAGGAACCCCATAAAAGCCCAGCTTTCTGTCTGAAAGCCAGGCCACAGCCCAGGGAAGAAAAACCAGGCAGAGACTGGCAGTCTCCTAAGTCAAAAAAGAAAAAAAACAGAGCTGCAAGTCCAGAGAGGCCAAGGTGGCGAAAGTTCACAGGCAGAACACTGGCAAGGGCAGAACTCTCAGAACATGGCAAAGATCTGCAGAGGATACTTGCCCTTCCAGCCTGGCTGAGTACTGATCAGTGCGTGGGTGTGAGGATGGTTTCCAAGCCAGGGAAAGCATCACTCAAAAAGATTATAGGGGCCAGGCGCAGTGGCTCACACCTAGTATTCTAGGAGGCTGAGGTAAGAGGACTGCCTGAGCCCAGGGGTACGAGACCAGCCTGGGCAACACAGTGAGACCTCATCTCTACAATAAATTAAAAAATTAGCCAGGCGTGGTGAAGCATGCCTATATTTCCAGCTACTTGGAAGGCTGAGGCAGAAGGATCACCTGAATCCAGCAGGTCAAGGCTACGGTGGCTGAGAGCATGCCACTGCACTCCAGCCTGGGCGACAGTGAGACTCCAACTCAAAAAAAAAAGAAAAGAAAAGATTGGAAGGAACAATTCTAAGGCTCACTCAGGAACAAAGATGGTTCCTCTCCCTGCCAGTCAGAATGGAAAACCTCATAACGCACGGGGCACTGGACACAGTGCTCAGAAGACTTTGCCTCAGTCATGGAGCAAATTATCCCTAGACTAAACATTATGCTGGTTCTACCCAACAAGCTTAAAAGAAGGACTCATCAGAATCAAACTGTGTCCAAGTAATTTAACCTCATCCCAGAACAAGGGTCAAGAATATTTAGTATCCAACAAGATTAAATTCACAATGTCTGGGCATCCAATCAAAAAGTACAGCTTCGTAAGAGAACAGGAAAACACAAACCATAATGAGAAAAGTCAAACAAAACCAATGCAGAAATGATACAGATAAATTAATAGACAATGCCGGGTATGGTGGTGAAAACCTATAATATCAGCTACTCAGAAGGCCGAGGCAGGAGGATCACTTGAGGCCAGGAGTTCCAAATCAGCCCAGGAAACAGAGAAAGACTCCCATCTCTACAAAAATAAAACAAAGTAGCTGGGCATAGTGGCAAATATTTGCAGTCCCAGCTACTTGGAAGGCTGAGGCGGGAGGATCACTTGAGGTCAGAAGTTTGGGGTTGCAGTGAGCTGTGATCCTACCATCACACTCCAGCCTGGGGGCAGAGCAAGACCCTGTCTCTAAAAAACCCCAAAACTCTTAATCCAAAAGAAGACAGAAAAAAAGAAAAAGGGAACAACAAATACATTGTCCTTCTGCAACTTCATATTAAGTGGGACCACCATGCAACGTAATTCCAGCACTCTTTCCTCATCCCTACCCATTAACTAAATACACCAAAATTCACTTCTACCTAGATGTGTTAGAATGTCTCTCCCAGCTAACACCTTTGCCTTCTTCCTACTTTCTCTGTTTGGTAAGCACCTGTCTGCTCTTCACATCTGAAATTCAACTATAACCACCTTTGTCAACCATTTTGAGTCCTTCCTCAATGCTCCCACAAGATTCTGCTTATACCTTTTGGAGAATTACCACATTCTAATAATCTAGTTTTAAATATCTTTTTTTTTATATATCTTTTTTTTTTTTAGTAGGAGTCTCACTCCATCACCCAGGCTGGAGTGCAGTGGCATGCTCACAGCTACCCCAGCATCAACCTGCTGGGCTCTGGCGATCCTTCCGCCTCAGCCTTCCAAGTAGCCAGAAATACAGGCAAACACTACCGTACCCGGCTAGTTTTTTATCTTATTCAAATACTTTTTATATATTCAGTATATTATTCAAATATATATATATTCAAATACTTTTATGTATATATTCAAATACTTTTATAATATATATGTATATATATGTATTTTATAATATATATATGTATATATATGTTGTCTAAGCTCAACATTATAACTTTTGAAAACTAACTACACTGATACAGGTAGTTTAATTCTTCCATTTTTAATGCCATAGACCCTATGCATTTAAATAAAAAGGCCCCCCCCCCATTTTCCGACTGAGGTACTTTTCAGTGTTTCTAATTTGCCACCATCATAAACAAAGTTGCCTGCATATCATGAATATGTCTCCTTTTGCATAGTGTGTTTCTCAGCTTTTGTCTGCCTGAAAGGGGAACCGCTGAGTCACAAGACAGATACTTTGAACTTCAGTAGATACTGCTCAGTTATTCTCCAAAGTGCTTTACTAAATCAATTTGCACTCACATCTGCTTGTGAAGTATTACCATACCCCCAGACTGTCTACCCTTAATACTGTAAGGCTTTTTCACTTCTGCTATTTTAAGTGTAAAGTGAAATTCTCATTTTAATTTGCATTTCCATTATGATAAGTAAGGCTAAGTAGCTTTTCATAGGTTTACTGGCCATTCAAGGTTTCTTCTTCTGCTCATACCTTTGCCTGTTTTTATGCTAGGTAAATTCCTACTTACTGCTTAAGAATTCTTTAGAGCCAGGCTTGGTGGCTCAGCCTGTCATCCCAGCACTTTGGGAGGCCGAGGCGAGTGGATTGCCTGAGCCCATGGGTTCGAGACCAGCGTGGGCAACTTGGCGAGACCTTGTCTTGCGGAAGGGGACTTAAAAAGACATCTACAATGTCAAAAATTAGGCTAAGCATAAACTCAGCCTTTGCACAGTTAAACATGTACTCAGCCTTTGCACAGTTAAAAGTTCCCTTCCTGGAAACTGGCAACAGCACCTGCTGGCTAGGTTAAACTGTTTAACAGCTTTTTTGTATTGCTTCTGTGAACCCCTCTAGCATTGCTTAAAAAATACCTAGGCCTCCAGGATGTTGCGGTTTGGCCCACTTGGAAAGTCCCAATATAGTTTTGCCCCATTTAAGCAAGTCCCTACAGCTAATGGGGGCCTTTGCTATGGGACTTGCATGTCTAGCAGGCAAGTGGCCGCCAGCCGGCTCTTGGCTAATAAACCTCTCCATTTTAT
>CAUYQG010073146.1:0-12137 GCA_963574415.1 Tarsius wallacei | reverse complement strand
TTTCTTTTTTTTTTTTTTTTTCAGTTGGAGTCTCACTCTGTCGCCCAGACTGGAGTGCAGTGGCCGCTCCCGGCCACCGCAGCCTCGACCTGCTGGGCTCCGGCGATCTTTCCGCCTCAGCCTTCCAAGTAGCTGGAACTACAGGCGCGCGCTACCACGCCCAGCTAATTTTTTGATGTATTGTAGAGATGAGGTCTTGCTTGCCCAGGCGGGTCTTGAACCCACGGGCTCAAGCAATCCACTCACCTCAGCCTCCCAAAGGCACGGGATTACAGACTGAGCCACCGAGCCCGGCTGTCTCCCATTTAGTTACCTGATGTTGGTGAAAGTTTTACTCGCATGAGACCATAATAGAGGGTAATAGTATTGACTTTTCACCTGTTGAAATCAGATGACTAGACCAAATGACTTCTTACAGTTCTTCCAGCATTCAGTTTGATTCTAAAGCAGCAAATGAATTATGGCTTCATTCTGTGTTTTGAAATAAAAGGTTATCATTTCAATTGTTCAGTTCAAATTCTCTTAGGTGATTTTTTATTTGGTGTTTTTTGTTTTGGAAATGGCATTTTTGTTTTGGAAATGGCATCCTATGTAAATTTAGTGGCTCAGCTTCCATTGGTAATGTTTAGCCTAATTATTACTACTGGAAAATGGCTAGATAAAATAAGCCACATTCTAATCAATGATATTTTGGAGGAATTATTATAAATATGGACACATGCAGAGACCTTAAGTCTGTTGTAAACAAAGAAATGTTTGAATAAATAAGATTCAAAATGCTCCTCCTGTTAAAAGTTTAAAAGGGAGTATACAAGTTGCCCATCTGATAAAATCACAACTAATAACTATAGCGGGAAGAAGAATTAAACATTTGTCTAGGGCTGGGCACGATGGCCATGCCTGTAATCTCAGCACCTTGAGAGGCTTAGGCGGAGGATTGCTTGAGCCCCAGTCATTCAAGGCCAGCCTAGGCAACATAGGAGATCCCATCTCTACAAAAAATAAAAATAAAAAATAAGCTGGGCATGGTGGCGTGCACCTGTACCTAGCTACTTGGGAGGCTAAGACAGAAGGAACACCTGAGCCCAGGAGGTCAAGGCCACAGTGAGCTGTGATCATGCCACTGCACTCCAGCCTGAGTGACTGTGAGACCCCAATTCCAAACACACACATACACACAACATTTGTCCTTACCTCTGGGTGATATAATTCTCTTTCCTTTTTCTACCTGTCATAGTTTCCATACCTTTTGTGTATTATTGTAATGAAAAATGTCTTTTATTTTTATAAAAATAGATTTTGCTGCAGTTTTCATGAAGTTGATTCCAGTTGCATTTCTAGCATGCTTCTGCCACCTTGTGCTTTTTGAAATCCATTGCAGTGATTAGCAAAGAAAAACAGTAAGGTTATCTCTTTGGGGTTAAATATGACTTAATAGTATGGGAGGAGAGAGAGGGGAAATGTTTTTCAAATACACAAAAGATATAAATTTGTGTGTGTGTGTGTGTGTGTGTGTGTAAAATCTTTCCAAAGGACTGGGGATTGTGTTCTGTATTAGATCAGTATTAAAATATTTTATCCCTAGGAACTGCAGTCTGGTTAAGGAGAATAAAGACATGGGTTTTATTGCTGATAGCAATCAGCTTTTCAAAAAAGTTTTTAAACACATTTTGATGTGTTTTTAAAATGAGTTCCTTTCTGCCTAAAAACCTTAACAAAACACTTGTGCCTAGAAAGCTGTAGGTAGATTTTTAAATGTGTTTCTTTAAATTAAATGGCCTGCTGTGTTTACATGAACTCCTTCCACATTATCATTCCAGACAACATTCCATTTGTTCAATGCCTCAAACTATTTATATGGTCTGCTGCCTTGGAGTTATGCTGAGTTCTAGAAAGGAGAGCCTTTACCTGGAACTTTGGCCTTCCTGCTTGATGACTTGTCTGTGGAGCTCTCAGATCTTTCCCTTTAGGAATTAGCTTAAATAGATTTGACTCTGAAATAGTATTTTAGGAAACATGGATGCAGATAGCATGTTTGTCAATTGGCAAATACCTATTTCTATGATGACAATGGAATAGTTCTTCCTAGCTCATTAAAATTTTGATAGTACCAGGCCTAAAGCATACTTACTCTTTAGCATCATGCTTGCATTTAAGAATTATGATTGTAACTAAAGAATTATAATCCTGGCTGGGCTCGTTGGCTCAGCCTGTAATCTCAGCACCTTGGGAGGCTGAGGCGAGTGGATTGCCTGAGCCCATGGGTTCGAGACCCACCAGGGCAACATGGCAAGACCTCGTCTCTACAATAAAAATAAAAAATTAGCCAGGCATGGTAGAGCGTGCCTGTAGTTCTGGCTACTTGGAAGGCTGAGCTAGGAAGGACCTAGCTAAGCCCAGGAGGTCGAGGCTTGAATGATACAGAAACCATGTTAATTGAGAACCCACTACATGGCAAACCTAGAGCAAGGCTTTTCCTTTCCTCCCTCCCTTCCTTCTCCTCTTCCTTTCCCTTTCCTTTCCTTCCCTTCCTTCCTCCCTCTCTTCCTCCCTCCTTTCCTCCCTTTCTTCCCTTTCATTCCCTCCCCCTTTCTTTCTCTTTCCCTTTCCCTTTCCCTTCCTTCCTTCCCTCCTTCCCTTCCTCCCTCCTTCCCTCTCTCCCTTCCAGTCAGAAAGGACTGTCTTCCAGGCTGGAGTGCAACTGGCACAATCACAGCTCACTGCAGCCTCCATCTCCTGGGCTCAGGAGATCCTTCTGATCCTGAGAGGCTTGTAGAGACAAGGTCTCGCTATGTTGCCTAGGCTGGTCTTGAAATTCTGGGCTCAAGCAATCCTCCTGTCTCAGCCTCCCAAAGTGCTGGGTTTACAGGCATGAGTCATTTCACCCAGCCCTGGGTGCAAGGCATCTTCTGATCTAATCACATATAACCCTCAGTGCAAAACTGAGATGTGTTAGCTTCCTCATTTCACATTGAGGAAATTGAGATCAGAGATTAGGTATTTTATCACTTAAGCTTGGACTCTCGAGTCCATATACTCTTTATGGTAGACTAGCTTTCTATTGAGGGTGGTGAGGCTCTTTATGGTTATGGTGGTCTGTAAAGGCGACCCAAATCCAGAGGGGAGTGAGTATAAAGTTTAGACCAAAAGCAGAAGGGAGTTCTGCTAGGTGGTGCTGGCAACCTCAGTATCGGCACCATCTTCTTAGGAAGCCACATCTTGCTTTCTGATGGAGCCTGGTGTTGCTAGAGTTGGCAGGAGCATCCCAAGAAGCTTGGAAGCACTTCCCCATACTTTCCTGTTTGCCCTACTTGGTAAGTTCTGACTTGTATTAGTGCCGTAATCTCCTAATTAATCCCCGGACCCCTATTCTCACTCCACCTGCAGTCATTCTTCATATTGCATTTAAAACAACCTTTCCCAAGAATAGGTGGGATCTAGCTGGGCGTGGTAGCACGCACCTGTGGTTCCAGCTACTTGGAAGGCTGAGGCGAAGGATTGCCGGAGCCCAGCAGGTCGAGGCTGCGGTGGCCAGGAGCGGCCACTGCACTCCAGTCTGGGTGACAGAGTGAGACTCCAACTCAAAAAAAAAAAAAAAATAGGTGGGATCTTGTCGCTCCCGTGCTTTAACTTTTTCAGGGTTTTCTTGCTATAATCAGGATAAAAATCCAAATTCTTTACATGGCTTGTTAGCTCCTTCTGTTCCTGGCTTCATTTCTTTCCACTGCCCACGGCCAACACCAGCTTTCAGCCCAGCAAGACCACTGTTCCCCAAGTGCACTGTGTGCTCCCTCTTCTCACGCTGGGCAAGGCCTGCAGTTCTTTTGGTATTGATCCATTCCTCCTCCTCTTATCCTTCTTACTCCAACTTGTCTTTTGTGATCTTTGCTTAAAGTCATTTTTTTCAGAAAGCCTCTCTGAACCCCTTCTCCAGCACTGCCCCAGACATGTAGAACAGCACCTTTTTTGACGTGTCACTCATCGCCTTGTATTATAATTACTAATCTTACTGAGATACAATTCATGAATCTTTCAAAGTGTCCAATTCAGTAGTTCTTCATATATTTACAAGGTTGTGCAACTATCACCACTATATAATTCCAGAACATATATATCACCCCTAAAAGAACCCCCACCCCACACCTGTTGATAGCCCCTCCCCCCTTTCCTTTTCCCCAGCCCTCTGACAACGACTAATCTACTTTCTATCTCTATGGATTTGGCCTAGTTTGGGCATTTTGTATAAACAGAATCATACCTTGTCTTTTTGTGTCTGGCTCCCCTTTCACTAAGTATAATGTTTCTAAGATTCATCCATGTTGTAGCATAGATCAGTACTTCTTTTCCTTTTATGGCTGAATAATATTCCATTGTATGTATTATCACATTTTGTTTATCCTTTCATCAGTTGATGGACATTTGGATTGTTTCCACCTTTTGGCTATTAATAAATAATGCTTCTATGAGTGTTTACAGGTTTTTATGTGATCATATGTTTTTAGTTCTCTTGCTTCTGTACCTAAGAGTGATGTTGCTGAGTCACACAACTCTGGATCTTTTTGAGGGACCGCAGGCTGTTTTCTAAAGCAGCTGTGCCATTTTACATTTTGACCAACAATGCATGAGGGTTCTAATTGCTTCATGTGCTCACCCACACCTGTTTTCTTCTTTCTTTTTCGATGCTAGCTATGCTAGTGAGTATGAAATTCTAACTGTCTTTTTACTGGTTTGTCTTCTCTAAGCTGTAAAGGCAAGGACTACGCTAGAGCTTGTTTATTATTGTACTCCAGGGCCTGAGACATTGAGTAAGTACTCACTAAATATCTGCAAAATGGGTGAGAAGACCTACAGCTTTCCCAGTTGCTTTGCTTCTATAAATCCAGGAAATATAAGAGCTAGAACGGGAAAGGATGTTCTGACTGCCAGTCCTCAACAGTGTTCACCAGAGTGCCATAGGATTTTAATAACCACACTAAGTAGATGGCTCCATGGCTTTTACAGTCTTACCTGAGAAGTTCCCTGCATGGAGAACGGCATGAGTTCTCATTCAACTAGCTCAAAATGGGGAAGAACATACTCAACTCTGCTGGCATTTTAATCTGTGATTCAGGGGAGTCTTTCTATTCCAAACACATTTCCTGAGGGCTTGTGAACATTGCCTAATGAGAAAGCCATTCATTCTGAGTGAAAGTGGAGGGGGAAAAAAGCAAAACAAAAGTTCCTTTACTGGAAACAGACGGACCACGTCAATTATACATTCAGAATAGTACAGATTGAACCCAAGTTTTTGGGTACTGAAATGACTCTGTTTAACCACGTTAGAACTGGGATCTCATCTCCTGTTTATCCTTTCCTAGCTATCTGTTTTTATTTGTCCCAGTTATGCCAGATCTTGGATTTGCAAAGGTGATCTGGAAGAGAAGAGGTGCTTGTTTCCTGATTTCCTGGGGTGCAGCCCTGTAAAGAAGTGCCTGTAAAAGGAAAATCCATGGTGCCTTCTGGATAATGTTCCTGGGATTGTAAGTAGGTGGATGGGGGCCAGGTGCCTTCTGCAAAACTCCTTAACCCATCTCCACTCCTTTCAACATTCACCTAGTCAGGTTTGCTAGGTCAGGAGTAATCTTCATAGCATTTTCTTTTGCTCACTGGGCACCCTCCTACAGCACAATTTTATTCTTGTTTGTTTTTCTGTAATTTTTCTCTCTTTGCCTGCTGTGAAACAGTGTTAGCCCAACCCTGGGAGGTTTCTGTTGAATTGTAGTCTTTAAACCTTGGGACTGTTTTCTGCTGTCTTCCCCCTAGTAAATACAGATTTGCTGTGTTACAATCCCCACCTGACTCATTTCAATAAACTTTTACTCTATTATATTTTCCCCCTCAGAAACATAGTATGTGCTCCTATCACTTTGAGCAGAGAGGATAGGAATGGAGAAGGGAGACCTTTGGGAAAGTCTTAGGTAAATAGTACTAACCTTGTGTAAAGAGTGTTAATGTTATTATATAGCAGTGAAAACAAGAGATAGAAAAAATAACATAGCAATCATTGTCCAAATATGGCCCACTTGAACTCTGGATGGTATTTCAGGACTGTAGGAAAATTCCAGAAATCTCTTTGCCTACAAATGTTTCTTCACCTTATCTGCCTCTGCTGATAAACTGAGGATATGCTTGATATCAGCAAACATTATTTGTTTGAAAAAGTACAGCACTAGTGCTGGGGGCAGCAGTATCCCCATCCATGAAAAACCTGTTCTGTCCTTTACCTGATTTCTAGTATATTTTTTGATTTACAGTTTCACTCAGATCTTCAGTCAGTAGGTTAGTTTGCATGGCTTCTTGAAATACTAATCTCAGAGAAATCAGACACTAATCTGCCCCTGTGCTTGGGGGCAGGGTCTATACCTAGGAACACTAGTTGAACTCACAGGAAGGGAAATTTTGCCCCAATGGCCAAGGTTTCTCGCAACTTTCCTTTCCTGGTACGCCAACTAGGAACAAATTTGCTGGGACCCAGTTTATACTCCCAGTTCCTCAAGCAGAGAGCAATTGTGCCTCCTGGTTCCTGTGTTTGCATATGTGACTAATCTACTGATAGCTTTTGACCAGCTGGGCAACTCTGCTTTTGACCAAGTACTTCTAAACTTAAGTTCGGAAACAAAACAGAATCCTGTGCTGGATTATTATTTAATTCTTCATTTTTCTGAAAGGCTCCTTTTGTCTTAGGGATTGCGTTTGAGAGAAATTCTAAAATTCAGGCAGAAATTTAGAAGGAGGAAAATGCAAGCTTAAGCTCTGATTCTGAACTGTGCTGAAAAATACACCAGGAACTTTGGCCTGCACAGTTCATGCTGCATGTTGCTGTGATATGCCTCTGGATAGATCCACCCTGAGGCTGTTTGTTTATGATGAGAATTGAAGGAAAAGTTCTGAAACATCCTGTCACAGGATGTGCGGATGGATGGGTCTGCCTGAATACTGAAGCCAGAGGAAATAATAGTTTCAGCGATTAGTGATGATATTGCCATCTAGTGGTGTGTCTGCAGCTTAAAAATGAATATATGGCAGGTGAACCCCAGTTCTCCAAAAACTGTGTCTAAATTGACTGCCAGATTGCATATGGGAAAAAGAAAGGGGGAAGAAGGAGAGCGCAGGGGAGAAAGAAAAGAGAAGGGTGAAGAATCTTGTCAGCATAGCTTATCTCAGCAACTCTGAAGCTCTAGTAGCTGGGCTTTCTGGACAGAGCTTCTGAGATCCAGTTAGGGCTTCAGTGAAAACATCCACCTCGTCCCCCGCCCCAGGCTTCCAGCAAGTGATTCTGTTTTTTTCCAGCCTCCATGACTTTGTCCCAGCGTCCCCTCCCCTGGTCCACATTCCATTCCTAAGGATGTCGCCACACCTGCTGAGCAGTGGAACCCTCTGCAGGGCAAACTGCTTAGTAGACCAAGCTCTTTTTCCTGGACCCTTCACCCATTTGTGTTTCTTTTAGGCCTCACTGTTGTCTTCCAAAATATTCTTGTTGCTCTTTATACTTAACTTCATACTGGCTTCCCACAGAAGAACTGATGGCCCAATTAATTCCACAGGTGCCTGTGGGTAAGAATGTTTAGAGAGCTGCCTCAGCCCTCTGGGAATGACAGGAATGCTGAGAATTTCAGGCACTACTTTTCTGACCCATTGGAAAGAAATTTTTGGCCCAGAGGTGATGGGGGTAGGGTGAGTGGATTGAAAGAGCTTCAAAAACCCCTCAGACCACAGTTCCCCAAGGCTACTGGAGGGGCCTGAAGCCAGGAGCTTCATCTTGGAGTCCTCAAGTCTATTGACCTAGGAACAGAGACCTCTGGGAAAAGTGGTTGTTTATGTAGCAAACTGTTGATATATAAAGTTTATTTGGCTCTGAGTCTTGAGATGAGAGCTATTTGCTGAAATATTTCAGTTGTAATAAACATAATGGTAAAGTGATAAAACTATAGGTATTTATGATCTATCTTTTCAGTGTTGAACTGTAGGTTACTATTCCTAGACATGTCTGACTCTTGATGAAGACTTACTTTTACCCTCAAACATTGCGGCCACCTCACACCACTGCCCTGCTCTAGCTTTCATCTCACTAAAAACCTCCTTGCAAACATAAATGTGTTACTTAGGGGAGGCAACACTTCAACTCGCTTTCAAGGAGTGCAAATATTAGCATGCACAGCCAGATTAGTGAGCATCTTTCTCTGTCTTAGGGTATACACCTGAAGGTTTTTTCCCCCCATAATTGCTGTTAACTGTGTTCTTTCCAACTCTTTCACTGCTGGGTAGTAAGCTCCCTTAATAGCATCTCAGCCCCATTCAATAATAACTTGTGTCATTTCTAGTTTATTAAAACACTCACTGAAATCTTAAGACTCAGTAGTGTTCATTTTAAAAATCATTTTCTATTCAAAAGTTTTCTTCTTTCTCCTCCTATCCACCCCCAGAAAGCCTAGTCTAGTAATCTTAATCACTGAAGGAGAGGGTGGGGTTCTTGGTCTGCTCTCTCACATCCTAGACCCTTTTCTGTGATTATCATCTAGGGTAAGAACTGAAGGTGATTATATTGACCTCTCTTTCCCACTGGCCTCTAATGAGGTTGCTTTTTTTTGGTTAGTTTTTGCTTTTTTTTTTTTTTTGACAGGAACTCGTTCTGTTGCCCAGGCTGGAGAGCAGTGTTATAATCATGACTCACTGCAACCTTGAACTCCTAGGCTCAAACGATCCTCCCATCCTAGCCTCCTGAGTAGGTAGGACCACAGGTGTATGCCCCCATACCTAACTGATTTTTGTATTTTTTGTAGAGATGGGGTTGTTGCCCAGGTTGCTTTGTATTCACCTCTTCTCTCTGTAGGGTGTAGCTGATTATATGGTCAACACTGACTGTCCTTTGGTTGATTCTGTGAGAAGGAGTCTGAATGTGCTTTCTTGAGGGCACGTGTGCTGGTTGTTCAATGAACCCTATAGGCTACCCCAGAACAGGGTCCAGGTAGAGATTTCTCTTGTGTGTAATATTCTTCACACCATGGTGCATATAGTTTCATGGGAAAGCATGATGGCTAAGCCCAGCCACCTACCATGTGAAACCCTTTATTCTTGCTACTTCAAAGTGGCTGTGCATCCCACTTTCTGGCACTTCCTCTTTGGGCTTCATCACCTCTCCCCTACTCCTCCCTCCACTCTCCCTAGGATCAGATGTTGTGTCAGTCAGTTCAGTGATTTGGCAACTTTCAGACCAGAACCAATCTCCAATCCTCATTTTAGGAGTGCTGATGGGGAGCAGCGTTTCCGTTTCATCCTTAACATGTGGAGGGTACAGGTCAAGTTCTAACCCTCCAAACAGTGAGGGACAGTGGAAGGAGGAATAATTGGCCCTTGGCAAAATGCATTTCCCCAAGCATTGACCCCTGTCTTTCTCCAAGTCTTCCTCTTTGACCAGAGAAGCGAGTCTGCTGAAAAGTTGACTGTCATTAATCCCAGGATGAAGATGTCTGTTTCCTCTATCTGTAAGCTCTCTGTACATAGAATGTGAGGTAGAGTTTAATTCTTAGCTACAGACCTTCCTCAACAATTTTTGATGTTTAGCACCCAGTACAATGAGGTAGTGATTCTCAGCCTTGGCTTCATATTAAATTCAGTAATATTCAATATCTAATGCTTTACAGTAAACCCACTGGGGAGATGGTTGATTCCAAAGTCCGGAGGAAGAGGGGGAGCATTTTTTCTTTGCGTCCCCTTTTTCAGATTGAGAAAACTTTCTCAGAAAACTTTCTACTTCCTTCTGTGTCTCGTTGACCAAGATTGAACCATATGTTCATTTTTGAAACCAATGAGCAGTGAAGGGAATAGGATTCTCATGGGTGGATTAGACTATTCATATGGAGTAGAATGGATATTGGAGAGTCAACCATCATGAACTCCTACACCCTCCTTACATCTCTTTTTTTTTGAGTTGGAGTCTCACTCTGTCGCCCAGACTGGAGTGCAGTGGCATGCTCCCGGCCACCGCAGCCTCACCCTGCTGGGCTCCGGCGATCCTTCTGCCTCAGCCTTCCAAGCAGCTGGAACTACAGGCGTGCACTACCACGTCCAGCTAATTTTTTGATTTATTGTAGAGATGAGGCCTCGCCAAGTTGCCCAGGTGGGTCTCGAACCTGCGGTCTCAGGCAATCCACTCACCTCAGCCTCCCAAAGTGCGGGATTACAGGCTGAGCTACCGAGCCCGGCTGCTTACATCTCTTATAGCACTTTTTGGTCTGGAAATGGGGCATGGGTATTGATAGTTTGGGGTGGCTTTTTGTTATTTGTTGTTTAAATCTAGTGATTTTGATGCACAGTGAGGGTTAGGAACCTTGCATAAGCAGTGGAGAGTAGAACAAGATCCTGGAAGGATGGGGTTTAGAATTAATTATGAAGTAGAAACATAGGTTAGTGTTAGGTCACACTCCCAGTGGGGCCTCCAGAATGTTAGGTCAGGCCCGCTGGGGATGTGGGTGTCTGGTGTGCGATCCAGTGCTGCATGAAATATGCAAATAATTGCCCAGAAGTTAGATTGGAAGATACAGTTTATTTAAAAAGTATATTAGAGAGAGAGAAAGAGGAGATTCACCTCCCCAAATAAGGGAAGGGGGCTGAAGCCAGGAAACAAGGCAACAGCCATAACTCAAAGAGTACATGGCCACACAAGAGTCTAATAAGGCAATGGCTGCTGGCTGCTTATGGTTGAGTTGTCATAATCTTTCCCTTTGATGGGGGAAGGTCATTGAGGTTATTGGTTAGTGGTATTCTCCACATCATCACGAAGGGGCAGGTAAGTGCAGGTATTGACATTAGGTGACCGACAGCAGGCAGTTGGGTGGGTTAGTCACATGATTGCTGCCATGGTGATGGGGCATGTCTGTGTCATGAAGGTCACAAAGGGCTGATTAGGTTAACTTGGGTCTTATGGGAGGAGGCAAATACTTGAAATAGAAAAGCTAATTAGTACAAAACAAGCTAGGGAGAGAGGTTGTAAAACAATTATCAATAGCTACCTCTAAGAAACCGGTTCTGTTCTTGGCTAGTGATAAGAGAATAAGTTAAGAGGAATGCTAGAAAAACATGAGATTTAGGCAATGTTAAAATGACTGCTCATTGGGTATATTAAATTCATGTTCTGTCCTTTCACTTAGTATAGGAAAAATGTGGTTCTTAAGGTGCAACTGAAGAAAGCAAGCCTGTATGAGTGGTTTGAGGGATTAAGAATTTGAGAGGAGAGGATCCTGTGTAGTTTCACTTTCCAGAAAGTTTTTCCTACTAATCATTTTTGTTTTTCTCACCATCAAATATCTGATCTTACTCTTTGGTAAAGACAATTGAAGTTTTTGTTCTTAACACTGCCAGTTGGGCTGCCCAAAACTCTGTGCTTGTGGCCATGTTTTTAACTTGGTCGTAGCCCTGTAACACAATAGGGAGTAGGGATAAGAGAGATTTCTATAATTAGTTATCATACAAAGCGCTGATCTAGGCCTCTTTTAAGAGGTTTAGCTCCTGGCCATGGGAAAAATTCTACTTCCTCCTATGGTGACTAAATGTCTCTACTCAAATATCTTTTTCTTCTTTCCTGGTCTTCCTCTTCATCTGCTAAAGTCATGCCTAATGCCTTACAGTAAACCCACTGGGGAGATGGTTGACCCTAAAGTCCAGAGGAAGGGGGAGAGCATTTCTTCTTTGTGTTTCCTTTTTTGGAATGAGAAAACTTTCTACTTCTTTCTGTGTCTCATTGACCAAGATTGAATCATATGTTCATTTTTTAAACCAATGAGCAGTGAAGGGAAGTTCTCATGGGTGGAATAGACTATTCACGTGGAGCGGAATGGATATTGGAGAGTCAACCATTATGAACTCCTACACTCTGCTTACATCTCTTATAGCACCTTTCATACCATTTTGTAATATTCTCTTTACTTTTCTGTTTTATCTAATAGGTTAAGCATCTTGTCTTTGAAATACCCAAGAAAACTTAGAAAACTATATTTGCTGTGAACCCCTACCTCACGTCTGCTGCACTGTATTCTATACGCCCTCTCTTAGCTCACGTTTGATATGTTATATAAATTCTTAGTCCACGTTTGATATGTTAT
>CAUYQG010073140.1:0-34714 GCA_963574415.1 Tarsius wallacei | reverse complement strand
TTTGGGTTTTATCCTAAGAGTGAGGAGAAGCTATTGCATAGTTTAAAACACAGGTGTAGAATGATATGACTTATATATATTTAAAATAACAGCTTTATTGAGATATAATCCACCTACAATAAAATTGTTTTAAAGCATACAGCGAGGTCCCTCTTGTCCATCTCATCTTTTATGGTATACACTTTTGGGGATTTGATCAAGAATTGGTTGCCTACTCCAGTGTGCATAAGGGTGTCTCCTGCATTTTCTTCTAGGATTCTTATAGTGTGAGGTTTTACATTTAGGCCTTTGATCTGTTTAGAGGTAATTTTTGTGTGTGGTGGTAGGTAAGGATCCTGCTTCATTCTTCTGCTTGTGGTCAGCAAGTTTTCCCAGCACCATTTGCTAAATAAGATCTCTTCTTCCTGATAGCTTTGTCAAAGATTAGTTGGTGGAGAGATCAAGTTTTTGCTTCCAGACTCTCTGTCCTGTTCCATTGGTCTCTATGCTTATTCTTGTACCAGCACTGGCTGTTTTGATTATTGTAGCCTTATGGTAAAATGTAAAGTCTGGAAGTGTGATACCTCCCCCTTTGTTCATTTTACTGAGAATTGTTTTGGCTATTCGTGCTCTTTTTTGTTGTCATATGAATTTCTGTATTGTCATTTCCCGGTCTGAGAAGAATGATGTTGGTATTTTGAGGGGTATTGTGCTAAATCTATAGATTGCCTTTTGCACAACAAAAGAAATCATCAAGAAAGTGGGGAGACAACCCATAGAATGGGAAGAAATATTTGCTAATTGTGTATCGGACAAAGGCCTAATATCCAGGATTTATAAGAAACTCAAACGAACTGATGGAACAAAACAAATAGCCCTATTAAAAAATGGGCAGAGGACATGAATAGACACATCTCAAAAGAAGACATTTGAGCAGCCAACAGATACATGAAAAAAATTCTCAGCTTCATTCATCATCAGAAAAATGCAAATCAAAACCACACTGAGATACCACCCTACCCTAGCAAGGAAGGCCATCATTAATAAGTCAAAAAACAATAGATGCTGATGTGGGTCTGGAGAAAGGGGACACTTCTTTCTACACTGTTGGTAGGAGTGCAAACTAGTCCAACTTCTATGAAAAATAGCGTGGTGATATCTAAAGGAACTAGAAATTGACCTTCCATACAATCCAGCAATCCCCCTTCTGGAAACATACCTGGAGGAACACAAATTGTTCTACAAAAAGAGACACCTACACACTCATATTTATTGCTGCACTATTCACAATAGCAAAAACATGGAACAAACTCTATTGCCCACTGACAGTAGACTGAATAAAGAAAATGTGGTACATATACATGATAGAATATTATGCAGTCATAAAGAAGGACAAATTATGGACTTCTCCACAAATTGGATGGAGTTGGAGACAATCGCTTTTAGCAATCTATTACAGAAGCAAAGAACCAAACATCACCTATTCTCACTCATAGATAGGACATGAACATTAATCACAATAGCACAAGGAAGGGATCAGCAGTTGTGGGACACTACCAGGGGAGGCAGGAAGAGGAGGGGACATAACACACAAAGGGTACCTGGTACTAGATCAGGGGACGTGAGGACTGGTCAGAGACCCAAACTTCACCTGCACATACATCACTTATGTACCTAGTCCTGACTTTGGCCTCACATCTTTATAATAAGTAAAATAAATAAATAAATAAATACAATCATACAATGCATAGGTTTTACTGTCTTCATAGAGTTGTACAACCACCACCACTATAAATTTTAAAATATTTTTGTCATCTTAAAAAAAACTCCATACTCACTATACCCATGAACAGTCTTTCCATTCTTTCCTACTCCCAGGCCCTGGAACTACTAATCTACTTTTTTTCCTCTATGGATTTGCCTATTCTGGATATTTCATATAAATAGAATCATACAGTATTTCCCCTTTTGTGTCTGGTTTATTTTACTTAGCACAAAGTTTTCAGGGTTCATCCATGTGATTGCATGTATCAGTATAGTTCTTCATTCCTTTTTATGGCTGAATAATATTATATTGTATGGATATATAATTTTTATGTATCTATTCATCTGTTGATGAGCATTTGTGTTGTTTCCACTTTTTGACTGTTATAAAAATGTTGCTATAAACATTTGTATACAAGTTTTTGTGTGGACATAACAAATTTTTATTTCTTTTGGGCATATGTTTAGGAATAGAATTATCGACTCATGTGGTAACTCTCTGTTTAACTTTTTGAGGAATTGCCAAACCATTTTCCAAAATGGTTGTACAGTTTTACAATCCCACCAGCAACATATGATGACTTCAATTTCTCTGTTTCCTCTCCAGTACCTATTATTGTCTGTCCTTTTTTATTTCTGCTTTCTTAGTGGGTATAGATGGATACCCTGTTGTAGTTATGATTTATTTACATTTTCGTAATGACTAATAGTGTTAAACATCTTTCCATGTGTTTCTTGGTGATTTCGTTTTTATTTACATTCTCATAATGACTAATAGTGTTGAACATCTTTCCATGTGTTTCTTGGTGCTTTTTACACTTCTTAGAAGAAATTCTCATTCAAGTCCTTTGTCTATTTTTAATTGAGTTATTTGTCTTTTTGAGTAGAAAGAATTGTTTATGTTTTCTAGATACAAATCCTTTATCAGATATATACGTTGCAAATACTTTCTCCCATTCTGTGGGCCATCTTTTCATTTTCTTGATGGTGTCCTTTGAAGCAGAAAATTGTTTTATTTGGATTAAGTTTAATTTACCTTTTTTTCTTTTATATCTTGTGCTTTTAGTGTTACATCTAATACGTTTTTGTCTAACCCAAGGTCACAAATATTTACTTCTTTATTTTCTGCTAAGAATTTTGCAGTTTTATCTCTTACATGTAGACCTATGACTTATTTCAGTTAATTTTTTATGTGGTATGAAAATAAAATCCAACTTCATTTTTTCATAAAGATATCTAGCTGTTGCAGCAGTATTTGCTGTTTCAAAAGATTATTATTTTTCCATTGAACAGTCTCGGCATCAATGTCAAAATCAGTTGACCATAATGTGAGAGTTTAGATTTGGATTCTCAATTCTATTTCATTTCTTGTCTATTTTGTGCCAATACCACCCAGTCTAGATTACTGCAGGTTTGTAGTAAGTTTTGAGAAGTGTGATTTCTCCCAATTTTTTTTTCCCAGATTGTTTTTGGTTATTCTGGCTCCCTTACATTTTGATAACAGTGTTAGGTTCAAATTGTCAATTCTGAAAAGAAGCCAGCTAAGAGTCTATGGAGACCATATTAAATCTGTAGGTTGGTTTGGGGATTATTACCATCTTAAGTCTCCCAAAACATGAAAATGGGACACTTTTCCATTTATTTATGTCTTCTTTAATATCTTTCAACAATGTTTTGCATATCTTATATGTCTTTGTTAAGATTATTCCTAAGTATCTTATTCTTTTTGATGCTATTGCAAGTAAAACTTTAAAATTTCATTTTGGACTGTTCACTAGTAGTATATAAAAATATGTAATGTGCTGCAACCTTCCTGAACGAATTTAATAGTTCTAATAGTGCATATGTGTGTATATTCTTATGGATTTTTTATATACAAGATAATGCCATATGTGACTAGAGATAGTATTACTTCTTCTTTTATAGTCTAAATGCTTTTTGTGTCCTGTTTTTGTTTGTTTGTTTTTATTTTGGCTCATCCTTGCTAGGACCTTCAGCACAGTGCTGAATAGAAGTGGCAAGAGTAAACATCTTTGCCTTGTACCTGACCTTAGGGGTACAATTTTTTTTTTCACCATTAAGTATGATGTTAGAAGTATGTATTTTACAGCCATCAGGTTGAGAAAGTCCCTCTATTCTTAATTAGTTAGGTTATCATGACAGGGTTTAGTATTTTGTCAATGCTTTTTCTGAGTCAATGGTATTATCATGTGTTTTTGTTATTTATTATATTAATATGGTGTTTTACATTGATTGATTTTCATACGTTAAGCCAGCTTTGCATTCTTGGGATAAATCCCACTTGGTCATGGTGTATAATCATTCAAATATGTTGCTGGATTCAGTTTGCTAGTATGTGTTAGTGAATGTTGCATTTATATTCATAAGGGATATTGGTTTGTAGTTTCCTGTGATGTTTCTGCCTGGTTTTGGTGTCAAAGTAATACTGGTTTTATGGAGTGTGTGAGAAAGTGTTCTCTCCTTTATTTTAGGGGAGAATTTGTAAAGAATTTATATTAATCTTTTTTTAGGCACACGGTAGAAGCCAATTGAGCCTGAAATTTTCTTTGTGGAAATATTTTTTTATTACTAATTTACTCCATTTAATTCTTATAGATCTATTCAGAAATTATTTATTCCTAAAAATTTGTCCATTTCATGTATGTCATCTAATTTGTTGTTTACATGCAATTGTTAATTGTTTTCTCTTATGATGCTTTTTTTTTCTTTAAGTTCAGTAGTGATGTTCCCTCTTTTTTTCTGGAGGTTAGTAATTTGAGTCTTTTTTTTTTCCCCTGCTCAATCTAGCTAAGAGTTTGTCAATTTTATTGGTCTTTCCAAAGAATCAATATTGATTTCATTAATTTGCTCTATTGTTTTTCTAATTCTTTTTTCCCAATAATTTTTACTCTCATCTGCATTATTTTCTTCCTTTTGCTAGCTTTGGATTTAATTTGCTCTTCTTTTTCTAATTTCTTAATGTGGCAATTTAAGCCATTGATTGTATATATTTTTAATACAAGCATTTATAAGTAAATTTCCCTGTAAGCACAACTCTTAGTGCATCCCATAAGTTTTGGTATGCTGTGTTTTTATTTTCATTTATCTCAAAGTATTTTCTAATTTCTTTTGTGTTTTCTCTTTTGCCCATTGGTTATTTAGGAGTGTGTTGTCTAAATATTTGTGAATTTTTCAAGCTGCCTTCTGTTACTGGCTTCTAATTTTATCCCATCATGGTCGGAGGACCTATTTTGTGCAGTTTCAATCGTTTCACATTTTGGGAGTTTGCTTTATGGCCTAAAATATGATCTATTTTGGAAACTGTTTCATGTGAACTTGAGAAAAATATCTATTCTACTGCTATTGAGTAAAGTGTTTTATAGTTACGCATTATGTCAAGTTGGCTTATATTTTTTTTAAGTCTTCATTTCCTTTTGATTTTCAGTATAGTTGTTCTATCTATTATTGAACAAGGGGTATTGAAGCCTCCAACTATTATTGTTGAATTGTCTATTTCTCTTTTCAATGCTATCAGCTTTTGCTTCATGTGTTTTAGGCTCTGTTGTCGGGTGCATAAAGGATTATAATTCTTACTCCTTCTATGGGATGACATTTTTATTACTACAAATTTTTTTCTTTGTCTTTAGTAGTCCTTTTTGTCTTAATCCTATTTTGTCTGATTTTAGTACAGCCTTCCTACCCCAGTTTTCTTTGGTTATTGTTTGCAAAGTATCTATTTTATATCATTCTGTTTTCAGTTTAAGTGTTTGAATCTAAAGTGTGTTTCTTTTAGACAGCGTATATTTGAAACATGCTCTTAAATCCATTTTGCCTATCTCTGTCTCTTGATTAAAGTGTTTAATCCATTTGCATTTAACATATTTATGGATAAGATAGGCTTTACAACTGCCATGTGCTACTTTTCTGTGTTTTATGCTTCTTTGTTCTTCCTTTCATCCATTATTGCTTTCTTTTATAATTAATAGATATTTGCTAGTATGTCATTTTAATTCCTTTGTCATTTATTTTACTATACATATTTTTAAGTTAGTCTTAGTTGTTGTCCTGGCATCTAAACTTAAAGCAATTTAGTTCAGATTAAGACCAATTTATTTTCTTTTTTTTATGTTAAATTTTAAGTTGTTTGTATTTCTTTTTTTTAAATTTATTTTTATTTTTTAAACATATTTTTTATTTTAAAATTGTGGGGTACAGTTAAGGGTTAGGTATACAAATATGCATCGTTCAGGCACCCTTGAAGACCAATTTATTTTCAATAATATTTTAAAAAGTTTCTCCAATAAAGCTTTCTTTTCCTCTTCTGCATGCTATTATTATTATGCAACTTCATATTTATACATTATATATCCATTAACATAGTGTATAATTATTGCTTTATGCACTTGTGTTTTGAATCAAATAGGAAAAAGAGTTACAAACAAAAATACATTTATACTTTTAAAAATGTTTACCTATGTAAGTGGTAGTTGTGTTTTTACCATTACTGGTGTCCCTTATGTCTTTACGTGAATTCATGTTACTGCTTAGTATCTTTTTATTTCAACCTGAAGTACTTCCTTTAATATTTCTTGTAGGGCAGTTCTGCTAGTGACAAATTCTCTCAGTTTTTATCTGAGAATGTCTTAATTTCGTCTCTGTTTCTGAAGAATAATTTTCTGATTATAGAAAACTTGTTGACAATTTTTTTGCAGCACTTCGAATATGGCCTCTCACTGCCTTCTATAATCTCTGAAGAGAAATCAACTTTATTATTGAAACTCTTGTATATGGCAAATTGTTTTTCTCCTGCTTTTTTCAAGATTCTCTTTGTCTTTCAACAGCTTGACTGCTATGTGTTTAAGTATGGATCTCTTTGAGTTTTTTCTACTTGGATTTGATGAGCATATTAGATGTACAGATGAATGCTTTTCACCAAATTTGAAGGGTTTTGGCTATTATTTCTTCAAATATTCCTTCTGCCTCATCTCTTTCTTCTGTCTTTCCAGGACTCTCACTGTGTGTGGTAAACTTGATGTTTCCTACAGGTTTCCAAGCCTCTGTTCATTTTTTAAAATTCTTTTTCCTTTCTGTTCCTCAAATAGTTAACCTCAATGGACTTCTCATCAAGTTTGCTAATTCTTTATTTTTCCAGCTCAGATATGCTTTTGCATTCCTCTAGTGAATTTTTCATTTTCATTATCATATTTTTCAACTCCCAAATTTCTATTTTAAAAAATTTCTATCTGTTGATTGACAGTCTCCATTTGGGAAATATTATTGTCATACTTTTTACATAGCTTTTTTATTTCTTTGAACCAAGTTATAATGGCTGATTTAATGTCTTTGTCTAGTAAGTCCATTGTCTAGGAACGTTTGTATTAACCACTTTTATTCCTGTGTATGAACCATACTTAACTGTTTCTTTGTATATATTATTTTTGTTGAAAACTGGAAATTTTAAATAATATAAAAACTCTGGAAATCAGATTCCCTTCTCTTCCCAGAATTTTTCATAGTTTATATTGATTTGTTTAGTGACTTTCCAACACCAATTTTGTAAAGTCTGTCATTTTTTATTGTATGCAGGCCCTAAAGTCTCCGCTTGGTTAAACTGAGTATTCAACTGATGATTAGACAAATTTCCTCGAATGCCTTGAACCAATATTGCCCTCAGTTATCACCAGGAGGTTCTGTATGTGTTTGAACATGCTTTCAACACTCTAGGAGGTAACTTGCAACTCTGCCTTAACCTTCAATTCCTGAGTGTGCAGGTCCTCAAGATGAACCAGAGGGGTGATTTGGAGCCTTCTCATGTATTTTCTGGGCATGTGTACTGACCTGCATATATGCATGGCCTTCTAGATTCCCAAGAATATGTTAGAGCTTTTTAAATTCCTCTATGGATATCTCATTCCTTTATTTTCCTTTTTAAGTTTTTTGGCTATAGTCTTGTTAGCCCCAACTGGCAGAGACACTTTAGGCAACTGTGATGTTAAGCAATTGATACTGATTATTTTTAGCAAATTCTCCAGGGGTAGGGCTGTCCACATAAAACAGAGCTCTGCATCAGAAAAATAAAGACAAGCTCTAAGACTGAATTCTTATATTTTTAAAAAATCAAGTTTATTGTGTCATATTCACATGTAATAACATTTACTATTTTTAAGTGTACAGATTGATATGCTTTGATAATGCATATACTCATATAGCCAATACCACAATTAAGATACAGAATATTTTCATCACCCCCCAAAAGCTCCCTTTTGGCACTTTGAAGTTAATCCCTTCCTGTTCCCTAGACCTAGGTCCTAGAAAACACTGTTTCCTTCTAGTTTTGCCTTTTCTATAAGGTCATATACATAGGACTACACAATAGGTAACCCTTTGTGGAATATACTTTTTTTAAAAATTGGGTCTCATTCTGTCACTGGAGTATAGTGGCATGATTGCAGCTCACTATAGCCTCAATCTCCTGGGCTCAGGCAATCCTTCTGCCTCAGCCCAGCTAATTTTTTATCCTTTTTTTTTTTTCTGTAGAGACGGGGTCTTACTATGTGGTAGGTCTCACTATGTTGGAAGTCGAGGCTGGTCTTGAACTCCTGGGCTTAAGCAATCCTCCCTCCCTGGCCTCCCAAAGTGCTGGGATTATAGGTGTGAGCCACTGTGCCTGGCCAAGATACACATTTTTTAAAGTACATTCCCACTGCTTTGTGAAGAATGAATCGGAGAGAGCCAAGAGAGGAAGCAGTGAGAACAATTAGAAAGGTATTATCCTAGCCCAAGTGCAAGTTGGTGGGAACCAAAGTACACTGGTAACAAAAGATGGTTGTGGCCTTTATTGAAATGGGAGTAGAGAAAAATACCAAGAGTTCTAATTTAATCACATTGGAAATCTTTTAGGTAAAAAATAAAATAAAATCATTCTTCCTATAGCAAGCCATCTGAACTTTTACACACTTTAAAATATAAACCCATTCATCTTTTTTTATAGGCACTTAGAGTTCCCCATACAAATATCCATTTCTATATGCACTCAAGAAAATGCCACTGTCAGGCAGCTCTACCATGGACGGTATATCTGTGGGCAGAGTTCTAAGCAGCGCTTTCATCTTCTCCCCTCGTACTGACAAGCTGCACAGGAGACACTCTGCTTTGCCAATCCTCCACTTAAGATGGAACCTAATTAGATCGTCTTCTGGCTTTGATCAGAGAGGGTCTTTGGAAAGTTTAACGGGTTGGAATGACTCAATTGCCAGACAGAAACCAGTGTGCCAAAAATAAAGCATTAACCAAAGCCAAGAAAACAGTGTTGGCTGAGGCATGGCTTGGTACGGGGCGCTAGGTATTTCAAACAGCCGGGTTTGATGGAAGCAATTAGGAACAGCAGTAATTGCCTGTCAGGCAACATTGCCTTTTGCTGAGGACAGAGCTGATACATTTAGACACAAAGGCTGCTGGGCCCTCCATTGTAGCCTTTCACTTTTTGAGATTGTCTTCTGGTTTCCATTATAATGAAGCTCAAACTGCCGACCCCATTAAAGTGTCAAGGTGGGAGGGAGAAGGTCTTGAAATAAGTCTTTCAAGGCTATTGCTACGGTTGGTTTTATTTATGGAGTAGGGTTGCTGTGCACACTTATTTTACCTTTTCTTTGCCTTAAGTGATGAAAGCACCATGTCCCTTAGCCCTATCACTAGGGATCTGAGGACTCGCCAAATTTTGTTCTCCATACATACTCCTTAGGGCTAGAAAGGCTGTGATGATACATGTAAGGTATCTGAAGGGAATATAAGTTCATTAGGAAGGAATTCACTGAGATGCCTGAGACCCAAACATATTCATGGGCAGCATAAGCATTGTCAATATTAGAGTCATTCCTTATGTAGAGAAAATATAATTGAAATAAATCAAAACAGATATGCTGGTCTGAAAGCCTGAAGACTGGAGTTTCACATTACTTGTCTCTAACAAGTCATGTGTTCCTGAGTATGATTTTAACTTTGTTCTGCTTAGAGTTGAATACAAGGAGACCACCTGGCACATAGTAGGTTCTTGGCAATTAATATTTGTCAATTAAATTTTTTTTGAACCTCAGCATCCACTGGTCAGAGATATGGGAATTTTATTAGTTTCCTAAGGTTTCCAGAACAACATACCACAAAAGAGTTGGCTTAAAACAATAGAAATGTATTCTCTCACAGTTTTGGAGGATAGAAACCCAATAAAACTTCTAAGAGGGACATGATTCCTCTAAAATCTGTAGGGAAGAGTCCTTCCTTGCCACTTCCTAGCTTTTAGTGTTGACTGTCAACTCTTGGTATTCCTTGGCTTGCGGCCGCATCATAGACTGTATATCTGTCATCAGCCTCTGTCATCACAGGACATTCTGCTGTGTGTCTCTGTGCCCTCTTCTTAAAAGGATACTAGTCATATTGGATTAAATATTCATGCTACTCCAGTGTGACATCATCCTGACTAATTACATCTTCAACAACTCTAGTTCCAAAGAAGGTCTTGTTCTGAGATACTGGGAATCAGGACTTCAGCATATCTTTTGGGGAAGACACAACTGAGCACATAATGGATAATTCCAGTTATCTAACCCATTTCATCATTTGCTACAAGGACCCACTAACATGATACATGGAGAAACTTTAGACATAACAGAGTACTATTAATATGCCTAAAAGAGTTTCCTCTCCTTATCATTTACTGTGAGAATATAATAATATTTCATAAAACTTAAACTGTCAGCTTGGATAATTTATAAGACTTCACAGTTTATTAATTCCATTAATATGCATTATCTCTCTTTAGCTTTCAAAATAGGCAGAGCAAGAACTATTATCCCATTTTAGAGGGAACTATTATCTCCGTTAAAAAAAAAATGGAGACCAAAATACTAAGTTAGTTAAATGGCACAATCAAAGGCATACAGAATAACGACAGAATGAGTAGTAGATTTCAGGGTGCCAGCCTCTTGGTTGTGACACTTTCTAGACACCATGATGCTGAGATGACTATTTCTCCCTGGAGCCTTTCTTTTCTCATCCTTAGGTGGCCTGCTGCAGAGAACCAGAAGTTCATCTCCTGATCCATGGAGACTAGCCAGTGCTAAAAGACTTCTGTTTATTTGGATCGAACTCCCTGTGTTGTGCTAGAGCAGTAAGGTGGGAGAGAAGGAAGCAGTGTAAAGAGGGATGAGGATAAGGAGTAATTACAATGAGTAGGTGAACTGGCAACTCAGCCAACAAGGCATGAATTAAGTGTGGTGTATAGGATAATTAGCAGCTCTTTAGTGCAGGAAAATTGCTGCCAGCTGTTCATAACTCAAGACTGAAGGGCTGATCTGTAAATAGTTATCTGAACAGCAAGGGAGACAGCTCCAAAATGAAGCTGTGCCCCAGGGCCTACGGTTACGCTTTATTGTCCAGTGACAGACTAACCTTGGGATGAATCCATGACATTCATTAATTACTGGTACACCAATTTCTTGGTCTGGCCAAGAGCTCCTAGAGAACAATAGGTCAAGGGTCTGTGGGGAGCCAAACTCAAAAGGGGCAAACAGGATCTCAGAGGCTTGAATCCCAGGGTTTCTCCTCAGTGTTTACCTCCCACCTTCTTCTTTGTAGCTCGGTCAAAAAATACACTCTTATCCATCATCAATGCTCATTTCCTCATTGAATCCCCCTGTGTGCTCCTCAACAGATTAGCATAAGCACTACCCCAAACAGTCTTCCATCCCTGTTCAATTTAACACCCCAATGCAGCTGCTCTTCTGAGTTACCTGGGAGCCTTCAGAACAGCAGCAAAACAAAATAAGCAGAAAATGTATGAAATGACCTTGGCACGTCTCATCACCCTGACAGCCAGGATGCTATCAAAGGCTATGAGAGTCTTCTCGGAAGGTCAAGAATCGTTTCAACAAGACTTCCACTGACCAAAGTGGGATGATTTGAACATTGATATGAATAATATCACACCACGGAATTAAAACACTGAAAATATGTTTTAAAAAATCCATGAGTTCATAAAGATGCTAAAAGCAATATTCATTGCCATCTTTGGAGCTTGCTGGGGGAACCAATACATTACCCTGGAAACTAATAAACAAAGGAAAAAAGGCAAACATGTAACTTGCATTTCTGTAGGAACTATACCTCAGATACATTGATGGAGGAAAGTTTTTCTGTAACAGAAGAAATGATATTATCTTTTTGCAAACCCCTAATTAAATAATAGATATATGCAATGATCAATGATGACCATTAACAACAAAAGAAAGAGAGACAATGGGGCATTGTGTTCCTCCTGATAAAAGTACAAATAGGCCGGGCTCAGCTGCTCAGCCTGTAATCCCAGCACTTTGGGAGGCCGAGGCGAGTGGACTGCCTGAGCCCACGGATTCAAGACCTGCCTGGGCAACTTGGCAAGACCTTGTCTCTACAATAAATCAAAAATTAGCCAGGTGTGGTAGTACGCGCCTGTAGTTCTGGCTACTTGGAAGGCTGAGGCGGAAGGATCACTGGAGCCCAGCAGGTCAATGCTGGCGTGGCTGTAAGCGTGCCACTGCACTCCAGCCTGGGCAACAGAGTGAGACTCCAACTCAAAAAAACCCAAACAAACAACAAATCATTACCGTAAATAATTTTTGTCACATCAGATCAAGACTCTAGATCTAACTACCAATTTACAGAAAATGCAAAGAAAAAAGAAACTTGTCAAAAGAAACTATAGGAATGCAATCAAAAAAATTCATGAGGTGAAAAATATCCCAGGACATTGGTTTCTTCAATAAATAAATTATAAGGAGGAAGAATAGAGGGAATGGGAACTATGATCAACAGAATAGTTGGCCTCTCTTCTTCATTCCTTCCTACACCCAGACCATGCCATGGCCTTATATAACAAAGAGCAGAAAGAGGGAGTAAACTCAGCTTAGCAATGCGACTTGCAAGGGGTAGAAGTAGTAGTGCATAAGCTCTGAGCTAAAGCCCTCTTGTACCCCTGCCCTTGTCTTGAGAAGAGTTTCTTTGGGTAGCTGTTGAGCCTTCAGCCTGGACAGTGAGCATTCCTATGCCAATAACAGTGGATTAATGACAGGAAGCCACAACCCAATATTCTAGATAAGATATATGTTATGAATTGAATGTGTCCTACACTATTTATACATTGAAGTCCTAAGTCCCAATGTGATGACATTAGGAGGTGGGACCTGTGAGAGGTGATTAGTTTAGGAAGGTGAAGCTCTCCTGAATGGGATAAGTACCTATTAAGAAGAGACACCACAAGAGAGCTCCCCGCCTGCCACACACACCCCTTTCTGCTCTTTGTCATATAAGGTTACAATTAGAAGATAGCTGTCTACAAACCAAGAAAAGGACCCTCACCTAACACTGCATCTGCTGGCACTTGGACTTGGACTTCTGCTTGAACTTGAACTTCCCAGACTCCAGAACCTTGAGAAATAAATGTTGTTAAGTTATCCAGTCTATGGTATTCTATTATAGCAGCACAAGCTGACCAAGATAACATACAACCCCAAGAAGGAGCAGGACTCCATTCCATCCCTATGCACACCCATTAATCAGCCACCACTACCATTACCACCACAATCATCACTGCATTTATATTTCCTAACTTTTCTGTAGGAGTGAAACCAAGAGAAGCTGATTTAAGAATAAGAAAGAATGAAGTATCTCATTCAATTTCACTATAAATTAATTTTAGTTCCCAATCCTTAGTGTCTTGATTACCAAAGGCAGAAAAGAATATCAGCTGGCCCCTAGGACAGAATCCTTTACTCTTATAGCAGAGAAAAATAGTTTGTTACCACCATCACCAGGTTAAAATCTTTATGTGGGATATATATAGGCAGAGACCTGAGTGTATAAATCGACAGAGGTGGACATTCCTTATCTCCACCTCTTCTGCAAGAAGGAAGACTGCTCTTCTAATTTGGGGTATTTGTTCAGGTCCCAACTCTAGGCTCTTCCCAAAAAGAAGTCCTGAGGAAGCATGTGGGTCCATGCCACCAACTGCGAGGATCTTAGGATCCAAATGTTGGAAGGTAGAATATCAAATGCCTGTTTACCAAAAAGGTGGAAGTTGTGCTCCATTGAATCTTTTAACTTTTAAGGACAGGATTTATTTTGGAAGGTTTGCAGTCTGGAGTATGGTGGGGACCATGTAAATAGAGTCTCTGCTGTAGGTCTTCACTTTCTAGCCAGAGAAAAACAATTGGGAGAAACCCTAAAAGCCAGGGCCAGAATCAGCCCTCAGCACAGCTCATAACCTCAAACCATCAACCCAAGAAGCTCCAGACCACTTCAATTAGCAGCCAATCCAGAAATTTCAAGTGTATAATGATCTCTCCCATCCCAGGAACTCAGTGCTTATAAACTATAGCAGGTCATAATTCCAAACATGCCCACAGCAATATTTCTGGTCCTGCATACTCTTCCAGAACCTTACCACTCCCCACTAAGAGGTGGGAATAATTTCTTCTCACCTTGAAACTGGGCAAGACCTTGTGACTGATGTGATGAACACAATGCAGAGAAAATGGCACTCTGTGGCTTCCGAGTCTAATTTATAGAAGGCTATATCTCTCTCAAGATGCTCATGCTTAGAGCTCAATCATCATGTGATAAACCCCAGTCAAACCCATGTGGAGGGACCATTTGGTGAGGCCCATGTGGAGAGGAACTGAGGCCTCCAGTCAACAGCCAGTATCACCACCAGACACAAAGTGAATAAGCCTTCAGATGATTCCAGCTCCCAGCCTATGCACCTCCCAACTGTGGCCCCAGACATTCTGGAACAATGCAAGCTACCTTCTGTGCCCTGTCCAAATTCCTAACCCACTGAATCTACAGGAAAGTAGAGAGTTAGTATGTAAACTCAGCCTCCGAATCTCAAAAGCTCAAGTATCAACAGTCCCAGTGTCCTGATACCCTTCTGTTGGTTTCCTTTCATAATAATATTGGCCTCAACAATGTGTAAATAAAATGACCAGAGGAGTTGACCAGGTTGGAAGAAGACAAGAGGCCATGCTTTAAGTGGGCAAGTTGCCGCCTCTTTAGAAGAAAGTACCTATGGGGCATAAACTGGAAAGGCAAGACTGCAGTGGAAGCAGAAAGAAGGGTCACACATCATAGGGAAAGTCTCCTGAGAAAAGGGTTCTCAACAGTGGAATAAGAAAAGACAGCTGAGAACCACATACTCACCTGAGAGGTCTGCTCGTTATCCAGTACATCATTTGATATATTCTACCCACTATGTAGGTTTGAGTCCCCAAAAAGAATAAAACACAAATATAGCTTGTTTTTCTCAAGGACAACCATGAGCCTGAAACTTCCACTTATGTTATCTCAATTTATCTTTACAACAACTTTGTGAAGTATTTACCATTTTATCACCATTTTCTCTTTTTATTGCTTATCATAAAAGTTTCATTGTAAAAAATAAAATATAGATGTTATTAGAGTGAAAAAATGAAGATTGTCTTATATTCTCTCATCTAACTCAATTATTCTCCCCATCTCGAAAGAACCTACTGGTATTTTACATCTTTGTAAAAATACTACTGGTGTTCTATATCTTTCTAGAGCTTTTTCTTTGAGCTTATTTCTACATTTATATATAGATAGCTGTTTAAAGAATATGAATGGGATTATACTACTTTTTGTTGTGCCTTTTATTCTTGCACTAAATAATATATTGTAGACAGTTCCCTCCATATCAGCAGATATGATGCTATCTCATTTCTTTGTAAAAAGCTTTAGGTATTCTAGGGTCAGGTGCAGTGGCTCATGCCTGTAATCTCAGTGCTTTGGGAGGCAAAGGTGGGAAGATTGCTTGAGGCCAGGAGTTCAAGATCAGCCTGGATAACACAGTGAGACCTCCATCTCTACAAAAAATTAAAAAATTAGCTGGGCATGGTGGTGCATACTTGTAGTCCTAGCTACTTGGAAGACTGAGGTGAGAGAATCGCTTGATACTAGGAGTTCGAGGCTATAGTGAGCTGTGATCATGCCACTGTACTCTAGCCTGGATGACCGAGTGAGAGTGTCTCACACACAAAAAAAGTTTTAGTATTCCAAAGTATGGATAAAGTATGAAATTATATAGCTTTCCCCTCACTGATGAACCTAACTTTAAGCTACCACATACAATACTATAACAGGTATCTTTGGGGGTTTTTTGTTTTGTTTTGTTTTTAAGTTGGAGTCTCACTCCATCACCCATGCTAGAGTGCTATGGCATGCCCACGGCCACCCCAGCATCGACCTGCTGGGCTCTGGCGATCCTTCAGCCTCAGCCTTCCAAGTAGCCAGAATTAAAGGTGCGTACTACCAAGCCCAGCTAATTTTTTATTTTTTTATTATAGAGACGAGGTCTCGCCAAGTTGCCCAGGCTGGTCTTGAACCTGCGGGCTCAGGCAATCCACTTGCTTTGGCCTTCCAAAGTGCTAGGATTACAGGCTGAGCCACCAAGCCCAGGCAACAAGTATCTTTGTACACATATTGTTCAACACATGCAGTAGTACTTCTGTAAGACGGATTCCTGAAAGTATTATTTCTAGGCCAAGGACATGTGAATTTTAAATTTTATATTATCCTCATTTTTAAGATAAGGACACATATTGAAAGGTTAAGATATTTGACCAAGGCCACACAATTGAAATGGGGCAGAAACAAGTCCAAGTTACCTGATTCCATGTGTTTGCTACTGTGCCATGCTGCCTAGGAAGAGTCAGAGTGGAATCACAGTCAATGCCTATAGATGGATCCCTGCATTTTCCAAAACCTGTGCCTATATCTCAGAAAAGAAGGAAAAACAAAGCCCTAATCACTTTGTGCATATATTTTAAGCAAGGAGATTCACTTTATATTTATTAGTTAGGCTACACTAACTGCTGTAACAAACTATCCTCCAGATTTCAGTAGAAAATACATCAAAGATTCACTTCTTGCTTGTGTAACAGTTCAAAACAGAATGATAGTGGAGGGAAGGGCTCTGCTCCATACAGTCATTCAGGGACCCAGCCCCCTTGCACAGATATGGACAAAGCACCCCTTTCTTAATCACCTTGACAAGGAGGTATCACATCACCTCTGTTCATATTTCCTTAGCAGAACCCAGTAACATGTCTGGATCAAACTGTAAAAAAAAAAAAAAAAATTGGTTTTAAAAGTCTAGCTGTGTGCCCACAAGGAAAAGAAAATGTGATTTTGATGAACACATAGCACTGTCTCCACCATAGTGAGGAACTGGAACACATAAAAATAACGAATAATTGTATTGAGTAACTACTATGTATCAGACGGTACTCTAAGTGCTGTATTGTATGACCTCCTGTAATCCTCACACCAACTCTGAAGGAGAAACTATTTCCTCTATCACATCTTACAGAGGAGAAAACTGAGGAATTGGAATATTAAGTTTCTTGCCCAAGTTCACACAGCCAGTAAGAGACAGAGCAAGGAATCAGACAGATTGACCCAGGGGCCAAGCTCCCTGGAATTTCTTTTACACAGCCTTTTCGATCTCAAACCAGCTTCTCCCATCTTGCAAAACAAAAAAACAAAACAAAACAAGCAGCACTACTTGTGTTACAAAAACAGTTTTACATTCAACTTTTTTCATGTAAATGTATTTGAATTTTTTCCATGAATGTTCTTTATTGCATCCTGCCCTTGACACAGGACCTAATTAATCATCTCTTTGGGTACCCCATTATCCTCTGTGGCAGGCACAAATCCCTCTCTCGAAAGAAAACCTTCAAGTCTTGCTCTAAGAGGAAGGCTGGGGGAGAAAAGTAGGGGCCTTGTTCCTGTTTAAATCAATTGTTTACTTAACCCTGTGACTGAATTATAAACAGGGTTGGTTTTGCTTTGTTTTGTTTTGTTTTAAAGGCTAATGAGAGAATTAAATTAGTTCAGCATAATGACTTAAAAGGGAGAGAGCCACAGTCTGACCAGGGCTCTAAATCTGCATGAATGTATCTACTTTCTTTATACCCTTTTTAGTACATACTGTGTTAAAAGTGGCGAGAAAGAGAAAGGTAGGGGGCAGGGTGGAGGAAGAGAAAGGGATGAAGAAGGGGGAAAGGAAGAAAAAGGAGGAGGCAGAGGAGGAGCTGGAGGCAGCTGCAGGCATGTTGCCCAACTCCTTGGAGATAAGGTTAACGTTTGTTATGCTTGGGGAAGAAGCAAGTCTAATACTCATCTAATAGTCTCAGCTAAGGCAGTACTGAAATAGTTATAAACTGAAAATACTTAAAGATTTGCAAACCAATTGGTTAATATTCATTGCTCCTAGCCCTCTGAGTGCCCCACCATCACACTGGGTGTGACCAAGGCCTCTACACCACCACAACCAAAGGATTAGGCCTGATACTGAAGGAAGCTCCTGGGACCCTCTCTAGTACCAATGTGGCATTGGTTGATCCTCCTGCCCTACTGGCTGTTAAATATTTTGACTGCCCTTGGACAGAAACCTCCACTCTGCAGCCTGGGAATGAGGCTGCCATTATCTCCAGCCTTCCTTTCTCTGTTCACCCAAGACACTCCCTGGCTAGGCATCTGACGGTAGGAGAAGACCAACTTCCAGGTCAGTCTGATGTCAGCAGTCAACTTGCCCTTGGCCACCTACTCAGAGCAAACATAGCTATAGGGACTGCATGCCATCTCAGCTGGTGATGGAAGCGAAGGAAAGGCTGAGAGAAAACAGGGCAGGGTCACTGTAAAGTTTTGGGGTGAAAACCAGTGGTCTTTTCACATTTAAAAAAAATCATGTAATGGCTCCCTGTTTTGGGTGCTGTACAGTTTATGTGATGTTGTCCAGCTCATAAAATTCTTTTACATGCATCCTCCCACCAAATCTCTTGGTAGGCAGAGCAGGGGTGGTGAGTTCACTTTCAAAGAGAAGGAAAAGGAAGTCCAGAGAAGAGATGTGACTCGCTGAGGTCCTGGAGTTCAGACTTGAACCATGACGTGTAGATGTCAAGCCCAGCCCTCTCCCGCCTTGATGTCAACAAGCACTTCTTATCACCTTCGGCATCTCTTGCTTCCCCCTCTCTCCTTCCTGGTAGCTGTGAATTCCACCCCCAGACTGAGTGCAGAAGGTCCAGGCTGCTTCTGTGTCAGCTGTTCATCAGCCCCTCATGTGTCCCTGGGGTCCAGAGAGGGGCTCCAAGGTGGCACTGGCCTGATCTCTTGTGGATCTCCAAGTGGCCTGGCCTCCAGAGTCCACCTCCATTAGGGACCAGGCTTGACTACAAGGCTACTGAGGATGAAATGTGGGACCGTCCAAAGTTCCCAAGAAGAGTCTGACATAAATCAGTCAAAATCCCTGCTACCTATTTTGATTTTATTTCATTCTTATTCTTTTATGACTCATTCCTAAGAACCATGTGAGAACCTCAGAGGACACATCATCACTGACATTTTATAAAGAGAAATGGGATCCAAATGACATTTGCTGATTGACAGGGTCACACATGGGGACAACGACAGGGCCAGGCTGGGGCTCCAATGTTTTGACTGTCTGTTCAGTGATCTTCACTGCCTTGTATGACCTACTGCTGCATACGTATCCTGTGTCATTCTAGGAAGGAATGAGGATTTGGGTGAGAAAATGCTGAATCATCAACTGCAGATTCTCCATGGGCATAAGGAGAGCAGGGGTGCAGCTGATCCACACATAGCACTGAATAAACCAGAAAGGATCCACTTATTATTTGAGAATTTCTCAGTTGAGAAATATGCCTTTGCTGTCTTATTTTGTTCTGTTTCAATAAGAAGAAAGGAAGTCGAAAAGAAATGAATATTTACTACTTCCACTATGTTATTTCTTTTAACCATCATAACAACTGTTGCGAAAGAGTATTATTATCCCCTTAGCATAAATGAGGAAGAAGGATTTGGGATGTTATATAATTTGCTCAAAGTCTTACAGCTAGGAATGTGTGTTTCCAAATGCTCATGAATGTGAAGGAGGTCCTATTTTAACATGATGCTGCTTTGCCGTTTGAAAGAAAGTGAATGAATTCTGGCTCTATCCCTTAGATTTCAGGTGATCTAGGCCAGCTATTATTTTAGTCCCTGAGACTCAATTTCCTCATTTCTAAAATGCAGATTTTAGACCGAAAGCTGTGGCTCATGCCTGTAATCCCAGCACTGTGGGAGGACAAGACAGGAGGATTGCTTGAGCCCAGGAGTTTAAGACCAGCCTAGACAACATAGCAAGACCACATCTCAACAACAACAACAACAAAAATTTTTAAATGTGACAAATTAAGATTTGGTTAATACAAACAAGCAAAATCAAAAATTATAAACAACAGCAGATATTCTTCTTATTGGTAACATGTTACCTTCATATTATTGCTTCCTGTTCTTGTGCTTAAACTAATCTCCTTGATATTTTATTTGTGGAGATTTTTGCAGTTTAAGAAAGAAATTATTTTGTCATGTCTACTAAATTTGTAGTTTTCCAATATAGAATGTGGTGAGTTATCTAAAATTCTTCCTCCTAAAATGTTAATATATTTTTATTAAATAAATGTTGAATAAATTAAAATAACTCATGGTGTCATTAAAAAATATACAAATATGCATATCCTAGGATCTATGTCCCATCTCAGATATAGCACACCAAAATCTTCAAATTTCCTGGTTTGGCCAAATTCAGTTGTCCAAAAAAACAAGCAAAAAACAATAAACAAAATCCACAAACAAGCAAAAAATGTCCTAGTTAGGTAATTCTGAAGAGCACAACTACTATTGGGAATTAAAAGATTTGTGAATTTCTAAAAGTCTCTGAATTTAAAGAATTCATGTTCATGTTGGTACATGTGGTAAGCTGAATAAGACCCTGAAAGACATCAATGTTTGAATTCCCAAAACCTATGAATATGTTACCTTATTTGATAAGAGACTTTTAGATGTGATTAAATTAAGGGTCTTCAGATGGCATATTTCTCTGGGTTATCTTGTTGGGCCCAAGGGTCATTAAAAGATGAAGATTAGAAGATGGAAAAGTTGATATGATGATGATGGTAAAGATCGGAGTAATGCCACTAGGAACCAAGGAATAAAACAGCTTCTAGAAGCTGCAAAAGGCAAGGAATAGATTCTTCCCTGAGCTACTGAGCAACAGAATAGGGAGGGAAGATATTTATAGGAATAAGAACAAAGCACCAAACTGAACTCAAGACTTAAGACTGTGAGGCTATATGCAGTAGTAAAAATAAAATGATATCATCTTTACATTAAACTTATTTTTTGTGATCCTAAATACTCATGACTTAATTTTGTATGTACATAGACATTTTAAAAATACTCAAATATGGTAGAATAAAGGAGGCAAGGGCTTTGGAGCTAGATTTCCAAGGGTCAAATCCCAGTTTTATGACCTTGAATACCTTACATAACTCCAAATGGAAGAAAACCTGCTGATACCTTAATTTTAACCCCTTAAGACTCAGGCCTCAGAAACATAAGACAAATTTGTACTGCTTTAAGCCACTAAATTTGTGGTGATTTGTTATACCAGTAATAGTAAACTAATATAATGTAGCAATATTGATGAGATAACATCTGATGAGTGCTAACTTCTAATACTAGACACTCTGCTAAACTGTTTAGAGAAAGATGGCATTTCATCTTGAAAATCATGTGAGGCAGATATTAGTATTTTCTCTATGTTGACATAGGACAAACTGTAATTTACAGATATTAAATAACTCACATGAAGTTAAGTAACTCATAGACACATTGATAGTACAATGTGATCTAGAATTCATCCCACCCAGTCTGTTTTCCATTCTCTGGACAACCTCTTGCCTCTGCTTCTCCCCTGCCTATCCATGTTTATCTCTAAGATTCCCATCCACAGCCTTCAGGTAGAGTCTGATCACAGGAGGTAATTGCTTTATATGTGATTACAAACTGCAGCGCTTAATTGAGCAAAAATTCAATAAGCACCCAATATCTGGCAGGCATTTAAATAGACAGTAAACTATGCAGGTGAATAAGATAAACATGGCTTCCACCCTTGAGAAGCTTATAGTCATGGCAAAAAATGGGACTCTTTAAATATTTTACCAATGTTGGGTCACCACAGATGCAAAATGCATGACTCAACCATGTCAGTTTTTACAATATTGCCATCTGAAGCAGATGAGGTGAGGTATTTTAGAAAGATTTTCAGCAAACATGGAAGTACAATTTTTCTTGTAGTATTGCCATCGAAGCCTTTGCATTCTAGCAATCTTTACCGGTGGCAAAACCACTTTTAATTTTCATTTTCGTTGCTCCCTGGAAAGCAAAATGAATTAAGCAGCATCTCCATTTGTTTTTAAACATGATGGGAAGTTTCAAGTGAGGCATTTGGGAGCATAGAAAAAAATTTAAATGAGGCAGCAGTGAGTTTAGGGGATAGATTCAAACCAGGGAGAAAAACAAAAGAATGCCTTTTAAAAAACAAAGAGTTTATTCTTTCTTTCCTCTAATTTTCTCATCTTAATGCTTTAATGAGTCAAATATTTTACAACCTAATGAAAATGGAAACAAAATCTTCATTGCATATTGCTATTTATAAAACAATAAGAATAATTACATTAAAATATATTGCATTTGAATTTCCCCCATGCTATTTTTTGAGTGAATTTGAGCTCATTATATTGAACTGGATCCATGATTCTATTTCTACAGATTCCAAGTGATTTCTTGCAGTTTATCCATTGTTTTCCTTTTAATTAACAGTGGATATGTGCTACAACAGTAGACAGTATTTATTCCATAATATTAATTCTGCAGCTGCACAGAGTTAAAGCACTTTATTACTAAACAAACACAGACAACAGCTAAGCTGAATGCCCTAAAAGATAAAATTCTATTAAATGCCCTGCGGTGTGATTCCCAACTGGAGTTCTAGAAATGTGTTTTCTGCTCCTTCTGAGTTAAGTGCCTCACTTTGGTCCTCAATCTCTGCATCTGTAAAATGAGGACATCCAGTTTCTTTCAGCACATATGCACCAGGTTTCTGTGAATACTCTCTAGCTCATGTTGTATTCCCCTCTGCACTCTGGTAGAAGCCAGCTTTGGCCTCCTTTGGATGCATAAGAAAATTGGTTTTACATGTATAAAAGTCACTGAGATTCCGACTGCAAGAGTCTTCCAAGTACCTTGGGAGTAAAGGAGCAACAAATTTGTTCACAAACCAAGTCCTGCCCCCTTTCTTATTTCTCTTTCCACATGTCTGAATTCATCCTATTGGTTGTGTTATTATGGAGAACCCTGGCTAATCCACACTCCTTCTGTACTCTTCTCATGGCATTGAATTGTTGAATAAACCATGGTGGTTGTATAGAATGACCCACATTATAATTTGGCTGATTTCTTCATGATTTCATTTAACTTGCTCTTCCATCTCCTGCATTTCCAAAGGACCCACTTTTTAATCCTTTTTTTGTTTGCAACTGCCGCCACATGGTAGTTCACCTAATCCCTAGCTGGACTTAATAAATTTCCATATCCTGGTTCCATTTTAGTTTTTTGATTTTAAAACTTCTATTCAGCATTTCCATAAAATCATCGGTGTCCTAATACCTAGAGGGAGGAGACAGTCCTCTTCCCAAGTGTGTCTCTAAAATCTTATATCCTATTGCAAAGCATTCTTCCTTGGTAGGGAGAAGTTAATATGGGGCATTCTACCGGTAGCTCTAGAATGGAATGGAAAGAAAGAGAATCAGCAAAGAGTGATTTGTATTGAAGAGCAACAAAAAAATATTTTTTGTCTCTTTAGAGCGGACAATACAATCTTTTTTTTTTTTTTGAGTTGGAGTCTCACTCTGTCACTCAGACTGGAGTGCAGTGACCGCTCTCAGCCACTGCAGCCTCGACCTGCTGGGCTCTGGCGATCCTTCTGCCTCAGCCTTCCAAGTAGCTGAAACTACAGGCGCGTGCTACCACGCCTGGCTAATTTTTAAAAATCTACTTATTGTAGAGATGAGGTCTCGGCCAAGTTGCTCAGGCAGGTATTGAACCCTCGGGCTCAGGCAATTCACTCACCCCAGCCTCCCAAAGCACGGGTTTACAGGCTGAGCCACCAAGCCTGGCCCAATACAATCTTTAAAGTCAAAAATATTTAATAGTTGTGCACTCTCTCTGAATAACAACTTTCCTTTAAGAGCTGTTACCAGGTGAGATAAAATATAACAATAATGCCTTACACTTAACATCTAGTGCTTCTGCCCTTCTTTATTTTTTATTTTTTAGAAAGCAGGATTTATTGAGAGGACAGAGAAGCTCCCACAGTGAGTGTGTGTGTGTGTGTGTGTGTGTGTGTGTGTGTGTGTGTGTGTGTGTGTGTTGGGGGCGGGGCGGGGGGACGACGACGACCTAGAGGGGTTGCCAGTCTGGGGTCAAAATCTGGTGCTTATATATAGCCCTAAGTCCAAGCCGATTGGCTCACACTAACTGTGAGCTGTTGCTGTTCTGATTGGTCAGTGTTAAGGACCAATCAGTAGGAGGTAGGGGCCTAATGGTAAGCTGATCAGTTGCTTTTCCATACCAGCAGTGAGTAATTAAGCTCCAACCTGGGCGATGGAGTGAGACTCCAACTCAAAAAAAAAAAAAAAAAAGGAAAAGTGCTTCTGCCTTTCAAACCCAGTCCAACACTTTTGACATTCTGTGGTTGAGGGCAAGGAATTTACTGGCCTGGAGATGCCTGTTGGAGAACAAGGACATATTTCTTGTCATATCAATACAGTTTACCTTTTCAGATATGAGAACTATAAAGAATAATTAATGCCACTTACATGTCAATTTGCATGAGGAAAATAGAGATAATACCTTCTTTCCTGTATTGTCATGGGGGATCAAACAGGATAAGGAACATAAACATTCTTAGCCAAGTGTGTGGCAACTGCTTCCAGAATAGCAACTGCTATTAATCTGTTGTAAAAGTTAATTACTATAATTATAGTTGCTCCTAAGCAAAGATCTGTATGATTTTTTCATCATTTATCATGATTTTTTTTCACAGTTGTATTGAGGTACTACATACAAAGAAAAATTTTATGTATTTATTGTATACAACGTGATGTTCTGATACATGTATACATTGTGAAAGAATTACTACAATCATGCTACTTAATAGATTTATCATCTCACATAGTTATTATTTTGTTTTGTGGTGAGAACATTTAAGATCTACTTTTTAAATGAGTTTCAAGTATACAATATAATGTTCTTAATTACAGTCATCATGCTGTATGTTAGACCTCCAGAACTTATTCATCCTGCCTAACTGAAGTTTTTCTCTTTTTAGTTGGAGTCTCACTCTGTCGCCCAAGTTGGAGTGCAGTGGCATGCTCAAGGCCACCGCAGCCTTGATCTGCTAGGCTCGGGCGATCTTCCTGCCTCAGTCTTCCAAGCTGCTGGAACTATAGACACTTGCTACCATGCCTGGTTTATTTTTTGATTTATTGTAGAGACGAGGTCTCACCAAGTTACCCAGGCTGGTCTTGAACCCCTGAGCTCAGGCAATCCTCTTGTCTCGGCCTCTCAAAGTGTTGGGATTACAGGCTTGAGCCACAGTGCCCATCGCTAACTGAAACTTTTAAACCCTTTGACCAACATTTACCATTGTCCTACTCCTTATGCCCTGGCAACCATCATTCTACTCTCTTCTTTTATGAGATTGACGTTTTTAGATTCCACATGTAAGGGAGATGATGAAGTATTTGTCTTTCTGCATTTGGCTTATTTCACTTAGCATAATGTTCATGTTATAGCAAATGACAGGATTTCTTTCTTTTTAAAGGCTATATAATATTCTTTGAGTTTCTTTCAAGGTATTTCCCCTAGTCTGAAAAAGAACAGCTGGAGAAATCACAAATTTACACTTTTCCTGTCTGAAAGTGATGCTGTGGAAGAAAGAATTTTGTTGCTAAGCTCCCAGCAAACAGCTGGAGACCAAAGTCAGAATTTCAGAAAAATCATTATGGATAACCATGCTAAATGCAAGCTTGTCTTTTAAAGGTAGAAAAAAAAGAGCTTTCTTTATTACACTTTTTGGTTAGAAGTGAGAGGCATTTTCCTGTATTTTGTCAAGCACAAAAGATGAATTTATATCCTAAAATTTCAACATTACTTCATATCATTTCTAATAGAATATAATGTAATGTAATATAATATAATATAATATAATATAATAAATGTGTGTGTTATGGAAGCAATTAGTTTAAGGCTATTTGTTACAGTAGCAATAGGAAACTAATACACATACAGAATTTGGGATTTGTCTTCTGGTAATTTGTTTTCCTTTTTCTTTTTTCTAGAAAGAAAGATTTACTGAGAGGACAGAAAAGCTCCCACAGTGGTAGGAAACCTGGGAGTGTTGCCCAGGTAATTTGTTTTATTAAAGAAAATTCCTAAATTGTATAGGTTTATGTATGCATAGAAATTGGCTCCATTTCTATCAACATTATACATGAATGTTGGGTTTTTTGGTCTGTACATATTTTTTTCACAACATACATTTATGTCTCCCAGAAATGTAGATATATTTTGCCACGGCCTGTGTGGCTGCTTTGGGGGCCCGAGAGAGAATGAGAGATTAAGAAAGACACAGACACAAAGACATAAAGAAAAGCTGAGATCGGGTGGGACACTTTTCTCTGATGGAGGAGAAGTGGCCCTGAATTAACTCAGCAAGTTTATTTTATTATCAAGCACAAAAGAAGTTGAGAGGGGTTCAAGTTCTATGAGGGAGCTATAACAGAATTTTGTTGCTACCTGAATGGCAAGCTGTTCTGCGGTTATCTTGTTGTTGCCAAGGCTTTATCTATACTATTTGTAACCAGATGCATGGGCTCTGAGATGCTGTTCTGTGTAGCAGGCTGCATCCCTTGCTGTTTTGCTAGGGTGCTTTCGCTTGGGGACTTACTTACCTTTGCTCTAGGTCTGCTGTTCAGACAACACTTATCCGCTGTCCACAATGTTTTAATATGTCATTGGTCTTTCTCCTGGGGATGTTGGATCCTCTTAATGTCAAGAAAATCCCCTTTCTTACCCTAACTCAGCCATTCATAGAAGATAAAATAATTTTAATTATTTTGCATCACTTTGTCCTTTTGTAATCTTTGACTCAATTTGGGTTAAGGGAGACATGTGCCCTTTGTTCCAGTTGGCTGTTTTCCTTGAATTGGCCACTAAAATAAGTCCCTTTGTGGAAGAAATGATCCAAGACGGCCACCATGGAGCAGAAGATTGGCTCCTCTCTTGTTGGGCAAGGTAGAGATTAGAAACCCAGTTGTCAATAGATAGAGGCTTCCCGAGCACTTTTGGACTAGTGAAGCACCCTGCACCCAGTAGAGTTCTCTTTGAACACATAGGGACAAGAAAGCAATTGCAGGTTTGGGAATCTGGGTGCCCAATCCCCACTGTGTACCAGGTTCAAATAGGAACTTAAGCCCTACCCAGTGACCAAGAGTGGGTAAATGATTCTAAGATGTTTTAGGTAGGTTCACTTCTTCTCCCAACCTCCACCCCCAAGCACAAGTCATCTGTCCCACATGGGAGAAGTCCTGGTCAGGACACAGTGGGTGGGTGATCAAAGCCCAAGTGGAAGAGGAACAAAACCTGTGTTCAAACAGCCACCAGAGTGTGTACCTTTTGCCAGCAAAGCCTGGCAGCCAGATCCCAGACTGGGAAAGCCACCCTCAGAGTGAACTCGACTGGCACCTGCAGCCATTTTCCCAGCCATATCAGAAAAAAGTAGCTCCAAATACTGTGGGCCTATAGGGAAGATATCCCTCTCTACCATGGCAGGGGACTCACTCTTTTGAAAGAGTAGAGTGCAAACTTGAACATGGATGGAGTGACACAAAAGACATACAAAGGCTTTTTCAGTGGGAAGGCTGCTGGGTTGCAAACCACAGGCAGCAGATGGAAGCCTCCCCCCCCGCCACTTTCCATAGAGTGCTAACAGAAGGGGCTAAAAACTAACCTGACTAGATTAACAGACAGAGAAAATCTGCAGTAGAGAAACCTGCCACATAATGGAGCAAGGAGCAAAAGTGAATTCCTCTCCCTGTCTTACTGAGTGACATAAATTGAACCACAGAAAGGGCCTTAGGACAGAGGGTCATTGACTAGCTTTATAGAAGCAAAACAAAAATGGAATCATAGAAAGGGAAGAAAGGCCTGTTACAAATGAGGAAAATATCAATGAAAAAATATAAGCAACTGTCAGAGTCCTAAAGAGATAGCGTCCAAAAATGTAGCTCTCAGGGCACAAACAATGGAAACCCCCCCATAATGGCCTGCCCCAAATTACAGTCACAACAATCAGAGAGTGGCTGACTGGAATGAACAGAGAGAACCAAGAGAAGCTAGACATGAAACTCCCTGAAGTCATACAGGAAATAAAAGTGGATATGGTCAGTTTTAGAAAAGCCCCTTCTGAAAAAATAAGAATGAATAACTTCATCCTGGAAATTAAAAACACAGAAACAAGCATAGGGAGCAGGATCAACCAGACAGAGAAGAACAATCTCAGAGCTTGAAGATCAAAATATGGAATTAAACCAGCTTTCAAAAACATTTTAGAAAGCTCAAAAAGAAGAAGCAAAGCCTCCAAGTGATGTGGGACTATGTCAAGAAGTCAAATCTACACCTGATCAGTATCCCTGAAGCAGAATGGATAACTGAAAACAGCATGGGATAAGCTTTTCATAAGATCATTCAAAAAAACTTTCCACACCTCACTAAAGAGATGACGATTCAAGCACAAGAGATTCAGAAAAGCTTGGCAAGGTATCACATGAGAATACCATCTCCAAGGCACATAGTAATCTGCCTCCACAAAATAAGCATAAAAGAAAAAATCTGAAAGACAACAAGAGAGAAAGATCAGGCTACCTACCAGGGAAAAAACATCAGGATCATTCCAGACTTATCTGAAGAAACATTACAAGCCAGAAGAGATTGAAGTCTAATTTTAAACATTTTATTAAAGATAAACAATTCCAGCTAAGAATTTTCTACCCCACTAAGCTAAGTTTTATCAGTGATGGAGAAGTAAAATCCTTCCCAGATATCCAATCACTAACAGAATATGCCACCTCCAGACAAGCCCTTCAGGAGACACTTAAGAAGGTGTTGAACACAGGAAAAAAAAAAAAAGTCATACCCATCACAAAAGTACAGGCAAGCACAGAATTAAGAGCACATACAGAGCATTCACAAGAATAAAATACACACATATATAAACACAAAAGTAAAAAAGAAACAAAGCAACCCCTTAGGAGCCATATTTCAGAGAAAAACTCACATTTTAAAAATCAATATGAGCATGAATGGACTAAATGTGCCACTGAAGAGAGAGAGTGGCTGACTGGGTAAAAAACATGATTCAACAGTCTGCTGTCTCCATCTTGCTGCAAAGAACACCAACAGGTTCAAAATTGGGAACTGGAAAGGCAAATGGAAAATGGTCTTTCAGGCAAATGGAAAACAAAGAGAGCAGGGGTACCTTTTCTGACAGCAGATAAACCAGGCTTCAGACAAACAAAAGTTAAAAAGGATACTACAAAATGATAAAAGTCTCAATCCATCAGCAAGAAATATCCATCTCAAACATATATGCAGTCAGCACAGGAGCACCAGGATTTACAAAACAACTACTAAGCAAACTAAAAGAGGACATTGTCTCCCACACAATCATAGTTGGAGACCTAAATACCCCACTAACAGCTTTGGATAGATTATCAAGGCAAAAAATAAAAATAAAAATAAAATAAAACACAAGGAGATCTGGAACCTTAACTCAACATGAAATAAAGTGGACAAATGGACTTAATAGACATCTATGGAACACTCCACTCAATAACTATACAATATACATTTACTCATCTGCACAAGGGACATACTCCAAGATTAATCATACTCTTGTACACAAATCAAGTGTGAACAAATTTCAAAAAATCAAAATAATACCATTCATCTTCTCAAATCACAGTGGAATAAAAATGAATATCACCACTAACAAGATCCCTCCAATACACACAAAGACATGAACACTAAACAACATACTTCTGAATGACTTCTGGGTCAACACACATATCAAGAAGGAAATAAAAACATTCCTGGAAACAGACAAAAACAAAGACACATTATATCAGCATCTCTGGGATGCCATGGAAGCAGTATTAAGAGGAAAATTCATAGTATAGCATAGACACATCAAGTAGACAGCCTAATGTCATACCCATAGGGGCTGGAAAGACAGGATCATTTAATCCTTCACTGCAGCAGAAGAATACAGATCACCAAGATAAAATCACATTTGCAAGATATAGAAGACAAAAGCATTATAGAAAGGATTAACAACAACAACAAAACTGGTTTGTTAAAGGATAAATAAGATTGATAGACCCGTTGCCTGATTGACCCAGAAAAAATAAGAGAGAGAAAAAAGTCCAAATTAAACAGAAAGAGAGAGAGAGAGAGAGAGAGAGAGAGAGAGAGAGAGAGAGACAAAGAGACAGAGAGAAAGTCCAACACAATTAGAATCACAATTGTGAAAGTGAAGTGTGAAACACAAAAGGTGAAGACCTAAAGGTGAAACCTCAAACTAGGGTAGGAGGAATGTGACAACACAAAGCATACCTGGTCTGCTACCAGGGAGAGTGAGAGCCAGTTAGAAGCCCAAACTTCACCTTCATGTAGCCTGCTTATGTAGGTAATCTTCACTTGTACCCTCACATCTCTATAATAAAATAAATTTAAAGACCTCAAACTATGAGAATCCTAGAAGAAAATGTAGGAAACACCTTTATGCACATCAAAGGAGGCAATGAATTTTTGATCAAGTCCCCAAAAGTGAATGTCAGATAAACTAAGATAGACAGGTGAAACCTCAACAGACTGAAAAGCTTTTGCATAGCCAAGGGAACCACCAAGATAGTAAACAGACAACCCACAGAACGGGAAAGAATATTTGCAAGTTATACATCTGACAAAGGCCTAACATCCAGGATCTATAAGAAATCAAATGAATTGAAAGAAAAGTAAACAAACTGCCCCATTAAAAAGTGAGCAAAGAACATGAACAGAAACTTCTCCCAAGATGACATACAAGCAGCCAACAGACACATGAAAAAATGCTCAGCCTCACTAATCATCGGAGAAATGTGGATCAAAGGTACAATGACATACTACCTAACTCCTGTAAGGATGACTATCATTAATATGTCAAAAAAGAAACAAAGATACTGACACGAGTCCAGAGAAAAGGGAACACTTCTACTAGATTGGTAGGAGTGCAAGCTAGTTCAACCTCTATGGAAAGCGGTGTGGCAGTACCTAAAATAACTAAATATTTGCCTTCCATTGCTGCACTATTCACTATGGCAAAAACATAGAACCACTCCTACTGCCCATCAAAAATGAACTGGATAAGGAAAATGTGGTACATATGCATGATGGAGTATTATGCAGCCATGAGGAAGAACAAAACCCTCGCATCTCTATAATCAAATCAAATTTGAAATAAAATAAGCCTTTCAGGATAGTGATTGAGATTCTAATATATTTGTACTGTCTGTGTAAGAATTGTTAGAGACAGCTATTATTTTCCACTTTAATGATAGCCATTGATATATTCCAATTTGTAGGTGCATATTTGTTTTTAATAGATTCCACTGTTGGAAACAAAATGGTATCAGTATTTATTTCTTTAGAATTTTTGTGATATTAGAGATAATGAAAAGGGAAGAAAGGGGAGACAATTACATTGTTCAATAATTTAGCAAATATCAGCCACTCTGCTAATTCTTCCAACATTGCTGTAGGTTGGATAATCTCACACTCTGACAAATGAAACAATTTAGGCTTTCAAAAAGCTCTTGTTTTGCTCCAGGTCAAGCAACTGATAGATAGCCAAATTGTCATGTAATTCCAGTTTTGGTTTGTATGACTTGAAAACCCATAAAATTTGAAAACCTATATCATTTAGTCCTACCTGTGAATAAATGTGACATTTTGGGATTCCAAGCTAGTGTGCACATTTATATAGTGTGCTAACGTATCTAAACTGCCGCAGTCTCTCCTCCAGCCACAGCATGGGTCTTTTCCTGATTCTTATACCATCTTCTCACTTGCCTTCCCAATTAGCCTATACTTGATTCCCTCTTTTTCCTGATTCAGAAACATCTCAAGAATCTTACCTGATATTCTCCCCTAATTAAGCTAAGTGCTTTCTTAAATAACGTCATGGTTTCTTGTCACCTTTGTCATAATGACCATGCTAAATTATAGCTGTATGATGATGTTTACTACTTTGTCTTCCTCACTAAGTTCCTGAAAAAAAGAGCTGTGTCAAATAAATCTTTATAACCCTAGAAACATCTAGTACGTAGCGTGTGCTCAATCAATATCTGCTTAATTAATAAACATATTCCCTGGCTTTAATGTTTCCATATAATACTTTTCTAGAAATAGAATACATAAATATTATCCTATGTTGGGCTTATGAAAATTTGGAACAATAGCAGCTTATTATACATATTTTATGAGGCTCTTTTGTCTATATTATCATTCTAACTCCTTACAATAACTGTGCGAGTTGGGCTAGTTTTATCTTCATTTAATAGATGAGCAAAGTAAAGCTCAAACAGTCTGAGCCCAGGTTGTGCTAGCTCAAATGACACTGCAATAGGGAATTAATGCTTATTATTTTAAGACATTTTGGGGGGCTAATACACAGTGGAACCAGCTGCCTTCACCTTCAAGAGTGACTTCCCTGGGTATATGTACAGAGTCAGACACTTGGGAATGCCGAAATCTCCACACCCTACTCCATGTGAGGGTAGCTTCTGCCCTCTATGGATTTTGATATTGAAGTATTCTGTAAGAAGTTAGTAAAAGATTTTGACACCAGGTTATAGTTGCGTATTTCTTTTTTTTTTTTTGAATTGTAGTCTCTCTCCGCAGCCCAGACTGGAGTGCAGTGGCATGCTCACGGCCACCCTAGCATTAACCTGCTGGACTCCTGCAATCCTTTTGCCTCAGACTTCCAAGTAGCCGGAATTACAGGTGTGTGTTACCACACCCAGCTATTTTTCATTTTTTAAAATTTTTTATTATGGAGACGAGGTCTCACCGAGTTGCCCGGGCTGGTCTTGAACTCATGGGATCAGGCAATATAGTCACCTTGGCCTCCCGAAGTGTGGGGATTACAGGCTGAGCCACCAAGCTCAGCCATAGTTGTGTATTTCTAGCTTCCTAAGTGATATCCTCCCTTGGCTATGGAAGAGATCACTTGCTGCTTACTGTGAAGAAAGGCCATGGATGGTGAGTCCTCAGACACATCCTGCACAACTTCACAGAATTATGATTCAATAATTACATCCTGCAACTGGAAACAGTCTTGGTGTCCATCAACAGGAGTATGAATAAAATGGAACACTACACAGCAATAAAAAGCAACAAACAGCTCATACATGCAAACATAAGAACAAACCTTTAAAAAACATTGTCTCTGTAAAAGAAACATAGTAGTTTTTTTATTTTTATAACAAATTGCCACAAGCTTTGTGTCATAAAACAATATAAATGTATTATTTTACAGTTCTAGAGGTCAGAAGTCCAAAATGTGTCTCATTGGGATGAAACCATGGTGTTGACACCTGTGTTTTTTTCTGGAGGTTCTAGAGAAGAACTAATCTTCTTGCCTAATCCAGCTTCTAGAGACTACCATCAGTTCTTCTTGACTCATGGTCTCCTTCAACTTTCAAAACCAGTTATGTTTATTCAGATCTTTTCTGTGCAGTTCTGACTCTGTCTTTCATAGCTAAGAATCCTTGTGATCACGTTGTGCCAGCCTAGATAATCCAGAATAATTTCTATTTTATGTTCAGCTAATTTGAAACCATAATTTTATCTGCTATCTCAGTTCCCTATTGCAACACAACAACAAGTTCCCAGGTTCTGGAGATTTTAATGCAGACATTTTGGGAGAGATTCACTTTTCTGCCTTTCACAAGAAGCCTTCCACAAGAGAGCACAGACTTTGTGGCTTTCTTTCAAAGAAATTGTAAGATAAACAAACTAAACTTTGGTGGATTAAAAAAAAAAAAAAACCCAGCAGTAATTACTCTTTGGGCTTAGGGGAAGAGATAGAATGGGAAGAGGCATGAGGTAATGTCATAAAATTATGTTATTGTTCTTTACTTGATTTTTTTACAAGGGTGTTTATATTTTATTACATGTAAATTTTACCTTAAAAATACAAAACAAATCGCAAACTGTTGCAAATGACATCCATGCATAAATATTTAGAGCAAAGTACTCTGATGTCTAAAACTTTCTGAAAAGTATATCAACAAATAGATTAATAGGTGAATAGAGGGGCGGAGAGCTGTACGGTAAAGAAAATATAGAAAAATGTTAATTTTAGGTGGTAGTAGGCTAGCTTTAGATCTTATTGTTTACTGCAAAATTATTTCACATTTCAGTATGTTTAAAAATTACCAAAATAAAATATAGGAGAAAAAGTGCATCAAATTAGGGCAGTGAGGCTTTGTTATAACCTCTGAGTTACGTTCCTTCTTCTCTACTCTCTTTCTGGGTACCAAGGATGGCATTGCATCTCTCAAATTGAGGGAGTAATTTATCCTTAGTGAGACCAAGACCAAGAGCTCACACTGACGCCAACGCTCATCTTCCTGATGTCAAAACTGTAGAAAAAGAGTTAAATTCCAGTTTCAGACCTACCTTGTACAAGCATACCTTGCTGAACAAAATTAGTCCTTTTTTTTTTTTTTTTTTTTGAGTTGGAGTCTCACTCTGTCGCCCAGACTGGAGTGCAGTGGCCGCTCCCGGCCACCGCAACCTCGACCTGCTGGGCTCCGGCGATCCTTCCGCCTCAGCCTTCCAAGGAGCCGGAATTACA